>PVJS01038042.1:0-19604 GCA_004027185.1 Glis glis
GAACCCAGGGGCGTTCTACCTCCGCACTACACCCCCGGCCCTATTTTTTATACTTTATTTTGAAACCGGGTCTCACGAAGTTGCGGAGGACCTCACTAAGGAGAGAGAGAGACAGACAGAGACAGGGAGAGAGAGAGAGAGAGAGAGAGAGCGCTGAGGCTGGCCACGAACCCAGATCCTCCGGTCTCCGCCTCCCAAAGTACTGGGATTACAAGCGTGCGCCACCACGCCCGGCTCCCCAGCCCTATTTTTTATACTTTATTTTGAAACCAGGTCTCACGAAGTTGTGGAGGGCCTCACTAAGTCGCTGAGGCTGGCTATGAACCCGGATCCTCTGGTCTCAGCCTCCCAAGTACTGGGATTACAAGCGTGCGCCACCACACCCGACTGAAATATGGATATTTTTCCTATTATGTGCTGTGGAGCCAGCCAGGCACGTTGCCCCTCCTAGCTATGAGACTGTGGACAAATTGTTCAACCTTTTCAGTTTCAATTTCCCTATCCAAAGAAACACAGTAAGAGTACCTACCTTAGCTGGGTGTGGTGGCACAAGTCTGTAATCTCAGTACTTGAGAGGCTGAGACAGGAGGATCACAGGTTTGAGGACAGCCTCAGCAAGTAGTGAGACTCTCATCAACCTAATGAGACCCTGTTTCAAAATAAAAATAAAAAATAGGGCTAGGGGTGTAGCTCAGAGGTAAAATGCCCCTGGGTTCAATCCCCAGTACCACACACACACACACACACACACACACACACACACACACACACACAAAGAGTATCTATCTTACAGGGCTGTGAGGTTTAAATGAACTCTACTTTGGCTCTTCATAATGATTAATAAGTTAGCCGTAATAATAATGATATAATGATAATTATTATTTGGTACTCGGGATTGAACCCAGAAGCACTCTACCACTGAGGTACACAGCCTTTTTTCTTTTTTATTTTGAGACAGGGCCTCACCAAGTTGCCCAGGCTGACCTCCAACTTGGGATCCTCCTGCCTCAGCCTCCTGAGTCCCTGGGATTACAGGTGTGCGCCGCCATGCCCGGCTTAGCCATTTAGATTATTATTACTATTATTGCAGATAGAGAGAGTCATGTGGCTTGCCCAGGTTAGGGACTAAGTAAAAATTTGCTGCCAAACTGGATGTGGTGGCACACACTTGTTAGCCCAGTACTTGTGAGGCTGAGACAGGAGGATTGCAGGTTTGAGGACAGCCTCAGCAACTTAGCGTGACCCTCAGCAACCTAGTGAGTCTGTTTCAAAGAGAAAAAAACCCCAGTACCACACACACACCCACAAAGATTCCAATTTTCAGCTGTGTGTGTAACTTCCATATTATTATTGTATTCCATATTATTATTATTCATATTATTAATATTCCATATTACTATTATTCAGTCAATAAGTGCTTATTGAATCAGTCACTAAAATGACTAGACCATCGCTTGCAGTTACTGTTTTCCCTTTGGGAAGAATGTGCTCCACGCACGTAGCAGACAACTTGGCTGTGCGCTCCAATGGGCAGCCCCCGGGAAGAGCGCTGCCATTCTCGCCCTCGCCGGCAGGTGGCAGCCGCAGGCAGGGCCGCCCCGCCCGGGCGGAGCCTCGTTCTGAGGGACGGTTCAGAGTGCGCAGGCGCAGCAGCGCGTTGAGCGGGCGAGCCGGGGGTGCGTGGCCGCGGTGGCGATGACAGCGTCTACAGGCATTTGAAGGGCGGACATGGGGACGGGGCTGCGGTCCCTGGTCGCCTCCCACTGTCACCCCTGCCCCCTCCGGCCAGCCTCAGCAGCTCCCCTCTACCTCCTGGGAGGCGAGTCACCAGCCTTGTTCTTCTTCCTCCTCCCCGGGCCGGAGTCTAGGAATGCTGATGGTTCCCTGCTGCCCCAAAGCCCGCTGTGTGTGGTATGAGTGTCGATCGCTCTGCACCATCAGCCCCCTTCCTCCGGACGCACCCCCCATTTTATTTAATTTAAATAAAAAAATTTTTTTGTGGTACTGGGGATTGAACCCAGGGGCTTTCTACCTCCGAGCTACATCGAAGCCCTACTTTTTATTCTCTCTCTCTCTCTCTCTCTCTCTCTTCCTTCCTTTCTTCCTTTCTTTCTTTTCACCGAACTAGGGATTGAACCCAGGGGCTTCTACCTCTAAGCTACATCCCCAGTCCTGTTTTCTGTTCTTTATTTTGGAACAGGATCTCACTAAGTAGCTGAGGCTGGCCGCAAATCTGCAATCCTCCTGTCTCAGCCTCGCAAGTACTGGGATTACAGTGTGCACCACCATGTCTGGCTTAATTTAATTTTATTTTTTTGTGCGTGTGTGGTACTGGGGATTGAACCCAGGGGCATTCGACCTCTGAGTTACACCCCCAGCCCTTTTTATTTCTTGTTTTGAAAGAGGGTCTCACTAAGTTGCTGAGAGTCTCGTTATGTTGCTGAGGCTGCCCTCGAACCTGTGATTCTCCTGTCTCAGCCTCCCAAGTACTGGGATTATAGACATGCGCCATCACAGCGGGCTAACAAGGTTTCTATTTCGACATACTCTCTTTGTAGGACTGCAGTGATGGTTTTTAAACAAGCAGTGCTCTATGACACGGCCGGGCACCCCTTAAACATGTGAGGCATTCTCAGGGTACTTAGCATACAATTTTATTTCCTGGAGGTTGTGGCTCATTTCTTGAGGAAGCTAGAACAAAAAAGCTTGTTTGTGAAATTTTATTTTTAATTCTTTTGGTGCTGGGGCTTGAACCCAGGGGTGCTTTACCACCAAGCTAGACCCCTAGCCCTTTTCATTTTTATTTTGAAACAGAGTCTTGCTAAGTTGCTGAGGCTGGCCTCGAACCTGCGATTCTCCTGTCTCAGCCTCCCAAGTGCTAGGATCACAGGTGTGTGTCACCATGCCTGGCTTTGTCTGTGATACTTTAAAACTGCAATCTGGCCGTCTCTTATGTCATTTTTTCCATGATTTCCTAAAGTTGCCCGAGGGTGTTCAGGAATTTTGCAGGGTGAGCTTACGCTGACCAAACCAAGTGGGATTTGATCATATCGTCGTTCATTGGTGGCTTCTGTTTCCATTTCACTGCTGTGGTGGCCTGCAGAGGGCTGGGGGTGACGTCTATAGTGAGTAAATGGATTGCTGGGCGTGGTGGCACATGTTTGTAATCCTAGTCCTTGGGAGGCTGAGACAGGAGAATCACAGGTTCGAGGCCAGCCTCAGCAAGTAGTGAGACTCATCAACCTAGCAAGATCCTGTGTCAAAATAAAAATAAAATAGAGCTGGGGGTGGAGCTTGGAGGTAGAATGCCCCTGAGTCCAATCCCCAGAACCAAAAAAACAAAAGAAAAAAAGAAAAGAAATGGGTTGACATTCAAACTCTATCATAATATTTATTTATTTATTTATTTATTTTTGTGGTACCGGGGAATGAACCCAGGGGCATTCTACCTCCGAGCTACACCCCCGGCCTTATTTTTTATCTTTTATTTTGAAACCAGGTCTCACGAAGTTGCGGAGGGCCTCACTAAGTAGCTGAAGCTGGCTGTGAACCCGGATCCTCCGTTCTCAGCCTCCCAAGTACTGGGATGACAAGCGTGCGCCACCACGCCCGGCTCCTCTATCATAATATTTATGAGGAGGCTCATACAAAATTAGAATTTTAGGACTAAGAGGATATTGGTGATTGGCCAGAATCTATTCACTATTTCTTAGAGGATACTTAAGCTCCCCTCCCTTGGTACTGGGAGCATTCTACCTCTGAGATACACCCCAAGCCCTTTTCATTTCAAAACAGGCTTTCGTTAAGTTGCTGATGCTGGCCTTGAACCTACGATCCTCCTGTCTCAGTCTCCCATGCACTGAAATTACAGGCATGCACCACTGCTCCTGGCTAACTCAGATATTTCAAATTAAATAAATAAATAAATATTCAAGGTTCTGTTTTCAAGGTCCTTTTTTTTTTCAGAACTGGGGATTGAACCCAGGGGCATTCTACCTCCGAGCTACACCCCCAGCCCTATTTTTTGTTCTTTATTTTGAAACAGGGTCTCACTAAGTTGCTGAGGGCCTCACAAGTAGCTGAGGCTGGCCGTGAACCTGCGATCCTCCTGTCTCAGCCTCCCAGGTACTGGGATGTGTTTTTACAATGTGCCCCCAAGCTTTGTAGCTTGTTAGAGAGATACAAAAACAGATCGCTCATACTAAAAAGAAAAAGTGCCAGAGGCCTTTTGTTTAGACCTGCCTGAGGCGTGAGGGGGAGGCTGCTTTTCAGGACTGGGAGACTGGGGACTCTGTTTTGAGGAGTGACAGGGATGTGTGGGGTGTGCTTGAATTTTCTTAGTACACGCAGTGTTTTCTGTAACCAAGTTCTAGGGCTGTGGTGGGAAGAGGGTGGGGTAGGTCACACTTGGTACCTCCCCTCTGCCGCATCCTCCTGGACAGCTGGGATCAAGGAGTGCTCACCAAGGACATCTGGAGGGGACAGAAGACCCCAGGAGGACAGTGCGGGGATGAAAGAGGAGCAGAAAGAGGAGCAGCGCAGCCTGGGTGGGGCGCAGCAGAGAGGAGAGGGCGGCAGGCTGAGAGTCACAGCCCGCACCAAACCTCGGAGTTTATGGCACCCGGCAGCGGTGTGTCATTTCCTGTCCCTGCTGCTCCCTCCAGACTCCCTGAGTCATTCGCTGGCCAGTGGCCGGTGACCAGGGCTCGCTTCTCTTCCCTATGACCAAGAGGGGTGTTTCCAAAGTGGGGCATAGGCATCCAGACAGCAGATTGCAAGGTTGTCTGTTGGGGTGCAGAAGGAAAGTTCTAGAACTTTTATTTACTGTTACTTTTTTTGGTAATGGTACGGGAATGGAACCCAGGGGCATTTTACCTCCGAGCTACTATACCCCCAGCCCTTTTTTTTTTTTTTTTGCGGTACCCGGGATTAAACCCAGGGGCTTCTACCTCGGGCTATACCCGCAGCCCTATTTTTTATTCTTTATTTTGAAACAGGGTCTCACTAAGTTGAGGAGGGCCTCACTAAGTTGCTGAGGTTGGCCACGAACCTGCGATCCTCCTGTCTCAGTTTCCCAAGTACTGTGATTTTAAGTGTGTGCCACCATGCCCAGTTTATAGTTACTTTTTTAACTCACCCATTTCTCTTTCTCTTTTTTTTTTCTTGTGATACTGGGGATTGGACCCAGAGTCATTCTACCTCTGAGCTACACCCCCAGCCCATTTGTTATTTTCATTTTGAAGTAGGATCTCACTAGGTTGCTGAGAGTCTCACTAAATTGCCAAGGCTGGTCTTGAACCTGCAATTCTCCTGTCTCAGCCTCCCAAGTACTAGAATTACAGGCATGTGCCACCATGCCCAGCTAACTCAACCATTTCAAATTAAATAAATAAATTATCAATCACTTCAATAGCAATATATAATAGCAATAACAATGTGAGTACGTATTTATAATACCTAAGTACAAATATGGAGGTATGTTAAAACTGTGTTGAACATCCCATGCTAGTCCACTCTTGCACATGCGCCCTCCTGCTCTGGCTCAGAAACCTCACACTGTGCTGGGCATGGGGGTGCACTCCTGTAATCCCAGTACTTGGGAGGCTGAGACAGGAGGATCGCAGGTTCGAAGCCAGCCTCAGCAACTTAGTGAGGCCCTCCACAACTTAGCAAGACCCTGTTTCAAAATATAAAATAAAATAGGGCTGGGGGTGTAGCTTGGAGGTAGAATGCCCCTAGGTTTAATCCCTTGCACCACAAAAACAAAACAAACAGCCTCATGCCAGGATGGACAGGGTATATCTATATCTATATCTATATCATCTATCTACATAGTGATCTCTCTCTCTACATATCTATCTATATGTCTTTCTATCTCACTCCATATAGTGATCTATCTATCTATCATCTATCTCTCTATCTCACTGCTATAATGTTGGAGATCAAAAGCAATAATGATATCATTAGGTGAGTTCTAGTTGAGATGGGTTGAAGACAGTTAATCATGCAATAATTAATGAACTCGTTCATTCCGAGTTCCTACTATGTATCGGAGCTGTGCTAACCATGGAGGTTATCGTACTCTCTTGTCTACTACATACTAAATTTAGTAGCATTAGACACAAGACTGTCTGTGTGACCCCTCCCATAGCAGTGACTTCAGGATTTAAGCGGTATCACACAGTTCTGTATTTTCAGTAAGATGATCACCCTCAACCCAGGCCACAGTGCTGCCTGCTTCATCGTCCTGAACCTCTCCAGAGGCCAAGAGACCTCTCTCTCCTGGCAAAGAGACTAGAATTACAAGTGATTCTCTTCTGAGACCATTAGGATGAATCCTATTATGCCTTATAGCCTTGTTTACTTCAGTTTCTGCCTGAAGTCCAAGCAATGTATGGAGCAGAGTGTATAATAGTCTATCGTTGTGATAAAAAGAATGTGTGGGCCAGGCGTGGTGGCACACACCTGTAATCCCAGTACTTGGGAGGCAGAGACAGGAGGATTACAGGTTTGAGGCCAACCTCAGCAACTTAGGGAAACCCTCAGCCACTTAGAGAGACCCTGTTTCACAATAAATAACAAAAAGGGCTGGGCATGTAGCTCAGAGCTAGAATGCCCCTGGGTTCAATCCCCAGTTAAAAAAAAAGAGTTTGTGGGTTTGAATATTGTGAAATATCTCAAAGAATACACAAACAGATAACAACACCTCCAGGGAGGGAAACCAGGTGTTTAGGGGCTGAGGAAGGAGAAATGATCATTGTATATACCCATAAGTAACTTCTGAGTTTTGAAGAATGGGAATACATTTACCTACCCCCAAATAAACAAATGAGTATAAATACAATGGAAGAATAGTTCTTCGAATGGATGTCTTTAGTTGACTGGGCATAGTAGGACTGTGAAATATACAAGCAGATGGTTGATCACAGACTCTACGGTTGGGGTTACAACCTCGTGGGAGTGACATATCTGCATGCACGTCACTACCGTGTAATCGCCACGACGATAACAGCTATGTAGACAGACGGAAAACTCTAGAAGCCACTGCCTCATAAATGGCTCATTGTTTAGTGATATGACCCATTTCCTCATGGCTTGGGACATATAAATTTTTTTTCAATATGGGGATCAAACCCAAGGACTCATGCATGCTAGGCGAGTGCTCTACCACTGAGCTACACCTCCAGCCTTTTATTTTGAGACAGGGTCTGGCTAAGTTGCCCGGATGGCCTTGAACCTGCGATCCTCCTGCCTCAGCCCTCCCTAGTAGCTGGGATTGTAGGCGTGCTTCACCATGCTCAGATGGATACTTGAATTTTTTTTTTTTTCTTGTAGTGCTGGGGATTGAACCCAGAGGCATTCTACCTTTGAGCTACACCCCCAGCCCTATTTTATTTTTTATTTGGAAACAGGGTCTCCCTAAATTGATGCAAACCTCACTAAGTAGCTGAGGCTGGCTGCGAACCTGCGATCCTCCTGTCTCAGCCTCCCAAGTACTGGGGTTACAGGCATGCGCCACCACTCCCGGCCTTATATTTTAATTGATTAGCAGAGTCAGGATGTTAGGCTGATCCTGGCTCTGTTGCAGATACCGCCTCTCCTCTTCTGCCTCCTGGGAATCATTCAGACTTGTGCTTTTGTTTGAATTAAAAAAAAAGTTCAAGGCCGGGCGTGGCGCACGCTTGTAATCCCAGTACTTGGGAGGCAGAGACTGGAGGATCCAGGTTCGCAGCCAGCCTCAGCTACTTAGTGAGGCCCTCCGCAACTTTGTGAGATCGGTTTCAAAATAAAGTATAAAAAACAGGGCTGGGGGTGTAGCTCAGAGGTAAAACGCCCCTGGGTTCAATCCCCAGTACCGCAAAACAACAAAAAAAAGTAAATAAAAAAAGTTCAGCCGGGCGCTGAGACCGGAGGATCTGGATTCTACCTAGTGAGGCCCTCCGCAACTTAGTGGGACCCTGTTTCAAAATAAAAAATAAAAAAATAGGCCTGGGGTGTAGTGTGGAGGTATAATGCTTCTGGGTTCAATCCCCAGTACCAAAAAAAAAAAAAAGTTCAACAGCTTACTGAAGTATCATTTATGTGGCATAGAATTCATCCATCTTAATTTTTTTGTGTGTGGTACTGGGGGTGAAACCTAGGGGCATTCTACCTTTGAGCTACATCCCCAGCTCTATTTTTTACTCTTTATTTTGAAACAGGGTCTCACTAAGTTGTGGAGGGCCTTACTAAGTAGCTGAGGCTGGCCGCAAACCCAGATCTCCGGTCTCAGCCTCCCAAGTACTGGGATTACAAGCGTGCGCCACCATGCCCGGCTTCAAAATGAAATTCTAAAAAAAAAAAAAAAAAAAAAAAAAAAAAAAAAAAAAAAAAAAAAAAAAAAAAAAAAAAAAAAAAAAAAAAAAAAAAAAAAAAAAAAAAAAAAAAAAAAAAAAAAAAAAGTTCAAGTAGCTCAGGCAGACAAGGCATAAAATATAATGAAAAACAAAATAAGTGGAAAACAGAAGATGATAAACTTAAGCCCCAACATAGTAATAATTACATGAAATGCAAATGGTCTTAAGTCAAAATCCTTGAAAATTGGGGAGTTCTGGGTTACAGGAATAGAATAGTCTACACCACTATCAAAATGTATACAATATATTGGTGTATAAACTGTACACGTTTTATATTAATGTTTAGGGCAGTGCTGTGCGTGGTGGCACACGCTTGTAATCCCAGTACTTGGGAGGCTGAGACAGGAGGATCCGTGTTCGTGGCCAGCCTCAGCTACTTAGTGAGGCCCTCTGCAACTTAGTGAGACCCTGTTTCAAAAATAAAGGTTAAAAAATAGGGCTGGGGTGTAGCCTGGAGGTAGAATGCACCTGAGTTCAATCCCCGGTACCGCAAAAAATAAATAAATAAATAAATGTTTAGGGCAACTAATTGATTTGTACCATCAAGAATATAGTGCAAAACTTGTACACATCACTGTTTTTTTTTTTGGTGGTACTGGAGATTGAACCCAGGGGCATTCTACCTCCGAGCTACATGCCCAGCCCTAGTTTTTTTTTTCATTCTTTATTTTGAAACAGGGTCTCACTAAGTTGTGGAGGCCTCACTAAGTAGCTGAGGCTGGCCAGGAACCCGGATCCTCCTGTCTCAGCCTCCCAAGTACTGGGATTACAAGCGTGCGCCACCACGCCTGGTTGCATTTTTTTTTTCCTTTAAGAAAAGAACTGTGAATTCATACAGATGTTTTCAAGTGGATTTCATGTTCCTTGCCACACCTGTGACTCTGGGACAGGTTTGGTGGGTGTCGAAGCTGAACCTGGGATTTGCCCCCACGTCACATGGTGTGTGGCCCTGTCCATTTTCTTAGGAAGAGTTACCTCAGTCGAAGCTAACAATACTCACGTCTCTCCTCCTCCAGCTCTCGGCCAGCTTAATCCGAGTGGCATGGCTCCATTTCCTTCTCATCCTCTGCTTTTGCAAAAAAGAAAAAAAATACGAAGTCGCATAGAACAAGTAGGGAAGTGAGGATGGATCCTGCAGGCTAGAAGCCAAAGTCAAGGCCAGGGTGCCACATTCAGGTTTTCTAATTTAACTTTTATCCGGTGCCAAAATTCACAAAGTAGCTCTAGGGGTGCCCGGGAATGCGGAAGCTTGGAAAGCTCTGGAAATGGATGGCACAGAACGCCGTCTGACCTCGTCCCTGTGGTGGAGAGGAGGTTAAGGTGAGAACATGGACAGATTCCTGGAGATGTCACTGGAGAAGAGAGAGCACAGAAGACGGTCTGGGAAGTTCCTGGAGGGGGCGGGTCTCGACCCAGGACCAGCGGGGTCCTTGGTATATGTGATGGCAAAGAATGGCAGCTCCTGCCAGTCAGAGGCACAGACGGGGATTACTTAATTAATTAATTAATTTTTCTTTTTGCAGAACTGGGGATTGAACCCAGGGGCATTCTACCTCTGAGCTACACTCCCAGCCCTATTTTTTTTATTATTTATTATGAAACAGGGTCTCACTAAGTTGCGGAGGACCTCACTAAGTAGCTGAGGTTGGCCGCGAACCCGGATCCTCCGGTCTCTGCCTCCCAAGTACTGGTATTACAAGTGTGCGCCACCATGCCCGGCTTGGAGATTAATTTAGAAAAGCAAGGCCCACGCATTCAAGAACACCAGCGATAAAGGAATCACTATGGGTTGGGTTGGGGCTACGTCTCAGCCACGCAGCCTACTGTGAATTCATCAGTTCTTTTTTTGTGGTACTGGGGATTGAACTCAGGGGCCGTCTACCTCTGAGCTGCAACCCCAGCCCTATTTTATTTTATTTTTTTTATTCTGGAACAAGAGCTCACTAAGATGTGGAGGGCCTGGCTAAGTTGCTGAAGCTGGCTGTGAACCTGCCATCCTCCTGTCTTTGCCTCCCAAGTACTGGGATTACAGGCACTATCTCAGTTCTTTTCTCCAAGAACCAAAAGAATTTAGCTTAGGAGACACAGGAATCAGGGGACAGCATTTAATAGGAGAGAGGGGAAGGCAATGGGGCTTCTACATTGGGGAGGGGTCTTTGAGATGGCGGACCACCAGTTGGGTGGTAAGGACGTGACCTATCTTGTCCTGGGTGGCCCACACGTCTGGCTTGACCTCTACTGGTGACAGGCATTGTGCTAGCGTTGGATTAAAAAGCATTTTTGTACTGGGCGTGGTGGCGCACGCTTGTCATCCTAGTACTTGGGAGGCTGAGACTGGAGGATCCGGGTTCGTGGCCACCCTCAGCTACTTAGTGAGGCCCTCCGCAACTTAGTGAGATCCTGTTTCAAAATAAAGAATAAGAAATAGGTCTGGGGTGTAGCTCGGAGGGAGAATGCCCCTGGGTTCAATCCCCAGTACTGCAAAAATGAATGAATGAATGAATGAATGAATGAATATAAAAAGCACTTTTGTTTTAAGCTGGGAGTGAAGATCCCTCACCAGGAATGGGCTAGGACACTCAGGCATAACTAAAAATGAATGTGATAGAAGATATTGCCCCAAGAACAACTGAGGGGCGGTGTAAACTATCAGACCAGGGGTTGACCTGATGTCCACGTGACAGTAGTTGGCCATTTAGATGTCAGGCTGTGGTGGGAAACAAGATAGAATATGTAGCTCCAGCCTCTAGTAAAATGTCGATCACCTTAACCTTCTACACCCAGGGTTACCCGAGCCTCCCCTCTGGTGATATCCGTGAGATCGGGAGTCTCGGGGGGCCCTGGGACCCGTCAGTTGGTTGATTCTTGTTGGACCGTTTATGTGGAAGGCACTGAGCCTAGGTTCCAGGCCCCCGAGGGCAGTCTCTCTTCCAGTGGTCTTCACCGAAGACTGGAGACAGGGTCTGGGAGGCGGATGCCTTCCTTTGCTAAGATCTCTTTACCACTTTGTGTGTGTGTGTGTGTGTGTGTGTGTGTGTGTGTGTGTCACTGGGGATTGAACCCAGGGGTATGCTACCTCCAACCTAAACCCCCAGCCCTATTTTATTTTTATTTTGAAACAGGGTCTTGCCAGGTTGATTTGCTGAGACTGTCCTCAAACCTGTGATCCTCCTGTCTCAGCCTCCTAAGTACTAGGATTACAGGCGTGTGCCGCCACACCCAGCTTCTTTTTACCACTTCTGAAATGTATGGAAAACTCCTCAACCAAAATGTGGAGGCTGGTTTCAACATCCAGAATATTCTAGTTCTCCAGGTTTTCCATTTCTCAGCTAGTCCTTGGTGGGGAGGTAATAAGTACATGACAACCTTCCCCCCTCCTCCTCCCATTATTATTATCATCATCATCATTATTATTACTTTGGGTGCTGGGCATTGAACTCAGGGCTCACAAATGCTAAGCATGTGCTCTACCATGGAGCTGTATCACCAGCCCCCAATTTATTCACGCAGAGAAAACGGAAGGACAATCGGGTGCTCTGAAGTGGGAAGAATTTTTCCCACCCCCTCGTAAAAGAAATGGTCAAGTCCTAACCCTTCATACCTGTGAATGTGAGCCTATTTGGAAATAGGTCTTTGTAGATTTAATTAAGTTATGACGGAATCATATCCCGGACTAGGTTGGGCCTTAAGCTGATGACCAGTGTCATTAGAAGAGGGAAATTGGGAAGCTGGGAGTGGTGGGTCATGCTTGTAATCCCAGTACTTGGGAGGCTGAGACAGGAGGATCGCAGGTTCGTGGCCAACCTCAGCTATTTAGTGAGGCCATCTACGATTTAGTGAGACCCTGTTTCAAATAAAGAATAAAAAAAAAAATAGGGCTGGGGGTGTAGCTTGGAGGTGGAATGCCCCTGGGTTCAATCCCCAGTACCACAAAAAAAAAAAAAAGAAGAGGGAAATTTGGGCACAAAGACAGAAGACATCCAGAGATAAAGCCAGGTGACAACATGGGGGAGAGATCGGAGTGACGCATCTACACGCCCACAAGCACCGAGGCTGGGAAGAAACAAGGAGAGGTTCTCCCTAGAGCCTGCAGAGACCTTACTCCCGCTGACCAGTTGAGTTCGGATAGTTAATCTCTGATAGAGTAAGTTTCTGGTTTTGTAAGCCTTCTGCGTTTATGACCATTTGTTATGGTAGCCTTAGGAAATGAACCCATGCCCTCTGAAGGCACAACTTGGATAGGGAACATCATTTAGGCCAGGCATTGTGGTGCATACCTACAATGCCAGCTACTGGGGAGGCTGAGGCAGGAGGATCACAAGTTCGAGGCCAGCATCAGAAACTTAGTAAGACCTCCGTCCCAAAAATGAATGAATGGAGTGCGGAGGCCACCGGTGTCCTGCACGTCTGCTGGAGTGTTCTGGGGCGCGGGGTCGAGCGCTACCCGGGCTGGCTCTGGGCGGTGGGGCGTGCCGCAGCGGTGACAGAAACATGGTGGAAGCAGTGTCAGCGGAAGCCCGCGCAACAGAGGGCGTGGGGCTCCTGAACTGGATGTCATTTGAAGAACTAGGAAGAGCTCAACATGAATGAGAAGACCCCTGAAACCCGTACAGACGTGCCACAGATGTTAGAACTGCTTGCCAAGGATTTTAAAACAGCCATCATAAAATGCTTCAAAAAGCAACAACAAACCCTTGAAACAAAAGTAATCTTAGGCCGGGCGTGGTGGCGCACACTTGTAATCCCAGTACCTGGGAGGTGGAGACTGGAGGATCCGGGTTCGCGGCCAACCTCAGCTACTTAGTGAGGCCCTCCGCAACTTAGTGAGACCAGGTTTCAAAATAAAGTATAAAATATAGGGCTGGGGGTGTAGCTCGGAGATGGAACACTCCTGGATTCAATCCCCAGTACCACCAAAAAAAAAAAAAAAAAGAAAAATAAGTAATCTTAGGAAGAAAATACAGGATGTAAAGAAACATGAACATTTCAGAAGTGAAAATACAATCTAAGTGGAAAGGGGGGAAAAAGGTAGACATGGTTAAACCTAGAGCTACCACATGACCCAACAATTCTGTTCCTAGAAAGCAAAAAATACATGTACAAAAATGTACATGACACGATAAAAGGACTGTGGGAGCCGGGTGCAGTGGCACAGGCCTGTAATCCCAGTACTTGGGAGGCTGAGACAGGAGGATCGCAGGTTTGAGGCCAGCCTCAGCACAAGGGAAGAACTCTCAGGTCCTATTAGAAAAAATGCAAAAGAAAGATATCTCACCAAAGAGGATATTTGAATGGCAAATAAACACACGAAAAGATAATTCAGTGTCACTAGCCATAAGGGAAATGCAAATTAAGCCGACAATGAGATACTACAGTGTATGAGAAGCTGAAATTAGGAATAGTGACGATACTAAATACTGGTGAAGATACAGAGAACTAAATCTCTTAAGTTGATGATGGTGGTATAAAAAGATACAGCCATTCTGGAAAATAGTAGACAATGTCTTTAAAAAAATAATAAAAAAAGAAGGTAGACATGGTTAAAAATAGAGTTAACTCATGACCTAGCAATTCCCTTCCTGGAAAAACAAAAAATACATGTACACAAAAACTTTACAGTGGCATTATTTATAATAATCCAAAGTGGAAACATCCAAATGTCTACCACTTGATGAGCACCTAAGTGTGGTATATCCATACAATAGAATATTTGGCAGTAAAAGGGAATAAATGATTAGGACTGGCTACAACATAGATGAACCTTGAAAACCACTGTGCTAAGTGAAAGAAGCCAGTCACCGTAGACCAAGCCACACAGTGCATCATTTCCTTTATAGTTGTCATTCTATATCTGTAGAGGATTATTCCAGGTTCCCTGAGATACCAAAATCTGCAGATGCTCAAGTTCCTTATAGAAAAAGATGCAGCATTTGCATATAACTTAAGCAATCTTCCCCTATTCTTTAATCATTTCTAGATTACTTATAATACCTACTACAGTGTAAATGCTATGTAAATAGTTTTACCATATTAGATAGGAAATAACAAGAAGAAGAAAAGGTCTGTATGTGGATGGTATAGATGGATTCCCCCCCCCAAATATTTTGGATTCGTACTTGGTTGAAACATTGGCTGTAGAACCCAAGGATTCATGGACCGACTGTGTATGAAATGGCCAGGATACCAAACTTAGATGGACCAAGTAAATTAACGGTTGCCTAGAGTGGGCTGTTGGGAGTGGGTGGGGAAATGGGGAGTGACTCCTAATGGGAATGGGGTTTCTTTTTGGAGTCATAAACAGTCTAAAATTATTGGTGGTAATGATTGTACAACTCCATGAATGTACTGAAAAATCACTGAACTGTACACTTTCATAGGTAACTTGTATGGTGGATGAATTATATCTTAATAAGATTCTTTAATAAAATAAACGTACATTTACTCTGAAAAAAATGAATGAATGAATGAATGAATAAACAAATAAATATAAAAGGACTGGAGATGTAGCTCAGTGGTAGATCACCCCTGGGTTCAATTTCTAGTACTTCCCCTTGCCCCTCTAAAAAGTCATTTAGGATACAAATTAGGAGACCTGGACTCTGTTCAATTAGGTTTACACTAGAAGCTGGCTGTGGTGGCACATGCCTGAAATCCCAGGACTTGGGAGGCTGAGACAGGAGGATCGCCGGACAGCTTCAGCAATGTAGCGAGACTCTCAGCAACCTATTAAGACCCTATTTCAAGACAACAACAAAAATGAAAAGGGCTGGGGGTAGAATACTCCTGGGTTCAATCCCCAGTACCACATAAAAAAAAAAAGCTTACACTAGAACAGAGCAAAAAAACCTTTTTAAGCGAAGTGACAAATAGAAGCCTAGAAATAGCAGACACTTGACATTTGGGTCTACAATCTTTATAAGGTACATCAGTGCGTATAGACACCCAGACATATTTTTTTGTGTGTGGTACTAGGGATTGAACCCAGGGGTATTCTACCTCTGAGCTACACCCCCAACCCTATTTTTTATTCTTTATTTTGAAACAGGGTCTCACTATGTTGCGGAGGGCTTCACTAAGTAGCTGAGGCTGGCTGCAAACCTGTGATCCTCCTGTCTCAGCCTCCCAAGTACTGGGATTACAAGCATGCGCCACCACACATTTAGATTAAATGAGATCTACCCAAGGAGAAGTAGGAAGTGGTTCAGGTCGCAGCTGTGGCTAGCTTGATAAAGCATGTAGGTGCAACTCCAACGATGCAACCATGCAGAATCCCCGAGGAGAGCCAGGGCCTTCCGGGTTCATCTTCAGACTTCAAGATTGCTATCAGAGGAGGTGAACTTGGGCATCGAAATCCATGCCCACTTCTTTGCACCACAAGTAATCTTAATTTAGTTTGTTGGAGTAGGAGGGGGAAAAGTACGTGCTTATTCTTTGTTTCATATAGAGTATTTCAAATTTGTTTTCCTTTCATACATAGGCGCTATGCTAGTTATCAGTTTACAGCTCCAGATCCATCCTTCAGTCCTTGCTCTGTGATAAAGGACGGGGCTCCAAGCATTTCTTCTCTATGGTGAGAACAATCATAGGCCATGTTGGTGCAGGGCAAGGAGGGAAACTGCATGAGGAGACCTCAGGCTTCTCTTCCTAGTTCTGGTATGCTGTTTTTTTTTTTTCTCATCGTCTTGCTTTTACACAGCCAATGAGGGGTGCACACTCTGAGGACATCTAATGATGCTCTAGCCCCACTGTGTGCCCCAAATGTGCTCTATTCAGTGACGATACATCTTCCACCCAGGCTCAGTGGCCACCTTTGTGTGACCTTCCCTGTGTGGATGCGCCAGGCTCCAGACGTTGCACCTGCAGCAGCACCGTGATTCCTCTGCACACCTGTCCATTGGCCTCAGCTCACCAGCACCCTGGAGGGCCGGTCCCTGTTAGCCCAGAGATTGAAGGTCAGCTCTGGTCTGCCTGGATAACCCATTTTTCTGCCATCTAGCAGGCTGTAGCTACACCTTCTCCAATGAGATCTATTTCACTCAGCATTCTGATTACCATGACCCAAACACCGGACATGCAGAACTTAGAGGAAGAAGTTTTATTTGCTCACAGTTCTGGAGATTTCAGTCTGTGTTAGACCAGCTTCTAAGCAGGAGCTGGGGCTGCGAGTCCTCAGGGCATAATGGTGGGGAGCAGAGAGGAGAAGGAGAGAGCTTGTGTCAGCTCAAGGTGGCAGGGAAGAGAGAAAAGCAGGAAGCTGCAGTAGCCAACCAGGAAAATGCTATTCCTGGCTACGCCTCCAGGGACTCTTCCCCAGCAACCAGGTCCTGCCTCCAACATGGCCACCTCCAACATGGCCGCCTCCAGCCCATGAGGTTTGGGGGACATTTTAAATCCAAACTATATAACAAGATCTAACCTCAGTCTTTGGAGCCTCCCCCAGACTTTGTCATTCCTTCTATCCTCTCCCTCAGCCCTAAGTACCCTTAGAGTTCTCCCTATAATGTATAGTTATTCTGCTATCATACTTCCTAATTCTTTGTATTAAACCTCCCTTGTTTAAATTATTGTGAGGTTTTTACCTCATGATTGTACCCAGACTAATATAAGAGTTTATTTCCTCTTTCACAGAAAGTGAAAATGTAGACTTCTCTTTTTACCAGAGAGGCATTTTGAAGACGTCTCCTGACACCTGCTCTGATCTCCCTGATGGTGATTCCTGTCATTCACAAATTGCAAATACTCAGAAATAGTCTTGAAGAGCTCTCTGTGCACAGTCCTCATTCAGCTTCAGTGACTGGACAGTTATCTGAGCTGGATTCCCTCCACCAGTTTATCTAATCTTTCAAAGGTTATGCACATATTTATGTAGTGATTGGAAGATAAACTACGTGGCAGTACAAGTCACACTTTTTCTTTTGGAAAAATATCATCCCTAGGTCTGTGTTTCAAGTAATGTTAACCAAGGTACTGTGTCCTGGAGAATCGTTTCAATGAGGAAGAACGAAAGTACCTCTATCATAGGATGATTATGAGAAGTACAGGAGATGTTCTAGGTAAAATCTCAGGCTCCTGCCGGCACAGTGCATGTGCTCAGTTATTATGATTCATTCATTCATTCATTCATTCATTCATTTATCTGAAATTTATTTAGCAGCTACCATATACCAGGTGCTGCTTTCAGCATGGGGATAGAAGGACGAACAAGATTTATTTTCTGCTCTCAAGCAGTGATCAGTCCAGTCTCCCATTCAGTCTAGGCCAAAGTACAATAAACAATTATTCTCTTCATTCTCTCCCAAAGCTAAGGACTTTCAAGTGGAATATAATTAATGACTTCTAAATAGTCACATAAAATTTATAACATGGAGATAAGTTCACTGTCTAGGGACTGTTTTTGTTGTGTTAGTTTGATGTGAGTTTGACAAGCCCAGGTTATTGTTGGACCAGATTCATTTTCTATAATTAGCTATAAATGTTTATTTTAATATTATACAGAGAAAATCACCATAGAGTAGGCTATGTGATAAACATTACAAATAGTACTTAATTTAATCCTTGCAACTATCTTCAAAACAAAGCATTATTTTATTTTAATTTTTTTTTGTGGTACTGGGAATGGAACCCAGGGGCATTCTACCTCCAAGCTACACCCCCAGCCTGATTTTTTATTCTTTATTTTTAAACAGGGTCTCACTAAGTTGCGGAGAGCCTCACTAAGTAGCTGAGGCTGGCTGTGAACCTGCGATCCTCCGTCTCAGCCTCCCAGGTACTGGGATTACAAGCGTGCACCACCACGCCCGGCTCTGACAGCTTTTTAATTCCATATCTCGTGTGTGGCCGTGGCTGGCTGGGACAGCTGAGGACTGACTGGGCATCTCTGCAGCTCCACGTGGCTTTTCCCTGTGGCTAGCTCGGCTTCCTTGCAACATGAAGTGCTTACGGTGTCTGATTTGCCCCAGAGTGACTGTTCCAAGATACTTGGGCGGAAGCCGCAGGACTTTTTATGACCTAGCCCCAGAAGTTACTCAGCACCGTGTCTACCTTGTTCCATCATGAATCATAAGGTCGACTGAGATTAAGTTGTGAGGTCACCACATGCAGGTCTGGAGATCAGGAGGCATGACTCACCTGGGCGGCCATCTTTGGAGACTGCTGTTTAGGGGAAGTAAGGGAGAGAAATCTTCTCAGAAGAGATATACATGGGGTTCTCAGAGGAAGAGTAGGAGTTATCCATGTGAAGAAAGGTTGGGGAAGGGAAAGGAGGAGAGAGGGTCTTGCTGCAGAGGGAACCCCCTGTACAAAGACTCGGGAGAGAGGGGAGATGATACCATGGTGCAATCACGTTCTACCATTTACCTGCGGGGTGCTTTGGAAAGTGGTTTAACCTTTTTTTTTTTTTTTTTTTTTTTTTTTTTTTGCGGTACCGGGGATTGAACCCAGGGGCATTCTACCTCCGAGATACACCCCCGGCCCTATTTTTTATACTTTATTTTGAAACCGAGTCTCACGAGGTTGCGGAGGGCCTCACTAAGTAGCTGAGGCTGGCCATGAACCTGCGATCCTCCTGTCTCAGCCTCCCAAGTACTGGAATGACAAGCGTGCGCCACCACGCCCGGCTTATTCTTTATTTTGAAACAGGGTCTCACAAAGTTGTGGAGGGCCTCACTAAGTACCTGAGTCTGACTGCGAACCTGTGATCCTCCTGTCACAGTCTCCCAAGTACTGAGATTACAAGTGTGCAACACCACACCCGGCTTAATAGTTTGCATCTTAAATGTCCTCCAAAGGCCCATGAGTTAAAGGCTTGGTCCTCAGCCCATGGTGCTATGGGGAGATTGTAGAACCTTTAAGAAGGGAGGCCCTGTGGAGGTCTTCTGGTCATAGGGGGTGTGCTCTTGAAAGACTAGTGGGATCCCAGTCCTGTCCCTTTCCCCCATTTTCTTTTTTTTTTTTTCAGTACCAGGGATTGAACCCAGGGGCGTTCTACCTCCGAGCTACACCCCCAGCCCTATTTTTTTATACTTTATTTTGAAACCAGGTCTCATGAAGTTGCAGAGTGTTACCGTTTGGAGCAATGCCGCGGGTTCTTGTTCTTAGCTAATTTAGAAAAAGTTAGCCAGAACTACTGTTGCAAGCTTGAACAAAGTTTTTTTATTACAGAGAAAAACGGGGGACAGAGTAAGCAAAGCACTACGCCAGAGGTGACGT
>PVJS01038043.1:0-19603 GCA_004027185.1 Glis glis
AAAAAAAAAAAAAAAAAGAAATATAAGATTTTCAAACCAAAACAAAGATATCTCCATTTTGTATTAACTTTTGTTTTATGCCTCCCTGTTTGTTCCCATTTTGTATTAACTTCCATTTTATGACACCCTGTTTGTCCCCATTTTGTATTAACTTCTGTCTCTGAGAATTTTGGAAACTCTCAGCCCACAGTGCTGTATCCTGATGAGGTTAAAAGTTAATAACGTGTCAGTTTCAACTAGCTAATCACACAGAGTTGTGAACCCAAGCCATCGCTAATCAGGGCCCGGGGCAGAATGGCATTCAGGTCGGGCAAAGCCGGGGCAAAATTCCTGCTCCCGTGCTTGCTTACCAGACTTTCTGCCGGTTGCACACCCTTTTTGCCAGAAGTCAAGTTTTACCTTGCTGAGTGACTCTTGAGTGTTTCTCTCGCCAATTCACATTTCCCAGCTGCCCCATACTAATTTGTACATCCACATTAGGGAGGTAGGGAGGGGAATGGGGTGAGGCAATTGAATTGGGGAGATCCGGGGTGGGGACAGCAAACAGTGTCCTGGAGGGGAGTGGAAGGGAGACCAGGGTGAGCCCCAGGACCTGAGAGCCCCTCACATTGGCAGTCAGGATATTGGTGGCGGTGGGCAGGGTCTCTCTGATGGTGGCGGGGTGGGGTGGGGTGGGATGGGGGGAGGGGGGCAAGATGGCCTTTCCAGCTTTAGCATCTCACATGAAATCATAGATCACCCCGGCACTATCCCCCTCCTGGGGTTGCACCACCACCCCAGCCTGTGGCGAAGGTTCCTCCTGGAGAAACAAAAGGCTCTTTGGGCACACAGGGCCTTCCTTTCCCCACCCATGACCCCTTCCTTGCCAGGCACAGCCTTGGAGCACAGGGTTGGGTGCTCTGCGAGCCACAGCGGCAGGCCTGGGCCCTGCGGAGCAGGTGGCCCTGGAGTGACGGTAGGAGAAAGGAGAGCGGCATCTGGGGCCCCACTGATGCCCAGTAGGGGCCGGGCAGGTTCCGAGGGGCACCAGTAAACATTTGCAGAACGGGTGCATGAACTGACAATGCTTTGGCGTTTGGACTCCTCGGGTTTTCCTTTCTCCCGAGTGATAATTGTGGCCTGGTGGGGCGTGGCGGGGAGCGGGGCATGAGCAGGTCCCACGAACTTTCTGACTAAGGGGAGGGAGGGAAGGTAGAAATGGCCGTCTGGAATGGTCGGCGAAGGTCACCGCCAAATCAGATGGGGCCGTCGTACCCCCCTCCCCATATTGGAAGGCTCAGCACAAAGGTCCTTACCTAAGTCCGGGTGCTCTCAGGGCCATCTCCAGGGAGCAGGCGCACGGCCCACAGGCAGGGGGCGCACTCGCTCCGTGCAGCCGGGGTGCCAGGGCGAGCCTGAGCGCGCAGGCGCGGGCGTCGGGACGGCTGTAGTTCCCCCAGGCGCCGCTGGGGGCGCACGGCGATGGCTCCGACAACTGGAGGGTCGCTGCGCCCAGCCCCCCCCCCCCACCGGGGTTCAGCGGCCAGGCATCCAGGGGCACCGAGTGGTCAGCGCGCACTTGTCCTGGCCCCTTAATCACGGCGGCCCAATATTCCAATGCCAGGGACACAGGTCGAAGCCGCTGGCGTCGGAGGATGCAGGCCCTTGATGGGGGACCCATCTGCTGGACTTGGAAAGTGATCTATGCAGTGGGTGGGGGAGTAGTAGAGGCCCTGGTACTCCTTCCAGAGTCAGCCGAGTGGGACAGCCAGGGGAAGGGGAGGACGGGTGGTGGGGATGGCAGGCGTGGTGGTGGGGGGCACAGGTGTAGGCAGGACGCCCCAGGCCCAGCCAGGCCCCCCGCCAGGGCAGCTGGGGGGACCTACCAGTACTGAAGCTCCCCACACCTGGCCTCCTCAGCCTGAGGCCCTTCCATGCTGGATTTGGGCCATGCTGCCACCCTGGCCAGCCCTAGGCCTGGATCCTGGGGTTGTGCTGACCTCTTTCCTCTCTCCTCCTCTTACCCATCCTGTGTGGCCTCCCAACCAGTTATCTTTGCAAAATAATAATCAGACCAGGGACCTCCCCTTGGTGGGTCTGGGGCTACCTCACCTCCAGGTGATTGATTTCCCACTCCACAAATGAGGTCAGCGCTGTTCATCACGATGATGTTATCACTACAGGCACTCCTGACCCCAAACCTAGGCACCTCCACCTTTAGGCAGACCAGACTCCATTCTAGAAGCACATGGAGTCTGCTGTTCTTTCCTTTTCCCCACCCCTCCCCGTGTTTTAGAATCCTTCTAGAAGCTCTGGCCCAGTGGTTCTCTCTTTCCCCCACTGTGGGGCCATAGGCAGGTCTCCCATATACATGCACACGCCGGTCCCCGTTAGGCTCTTGCAGGTCTCCCCCCATCCAGGTCTCAGAACTCCTCAAAGCCAGGGAGCGGTCCTCTCAGTCTCTCTCCCCCACTCCAGCCTGCAGGTGGTTGCGGGTGGTGGTGGCGGCAGGCGGAGGAGTGTGACAGGCGTCTGCCTACTGCTGGCTCCTGCAGAGTCACAGTCTTGGGATGGGCACTGGATGTGTATTGCTCATTCTCGCAAGTGTGTCTGTGGTCCGGGACTGAAAGGACCCAGGACCCCCATCACCCTACCCTGGCGCTGAGCACTAGGACTCTGGTTAATGGAGCTTGGGGGTAGGGATCATGGGGAAGACAGTTGGTGAGACCCCGGAGTGGACGGGAGGGGAGGACCCCAAGGGTTACTCATGGATAAGCCCTCACCGCCCAGTGCCTGTGTCCTTGTAAAAGCCAGGACCATGGTTCAGCCTCTGGCTTCCTGTCTTACCATGTTCCATCTTCAGCCAGGACGTTTACAAGTCCTGCCTTCCATGGGCTTGTTGCACATTGCTGGAGAGGGGCAGAGGAGACGGGAGTAGTCATGGTACTCTAAGAAGGGCTGGGGGGCAAATGAGAAGGTCCTGAAACTTGGAGGGTCCAGGGGGTGGGGGCTGGGAGGTGGTTTGAAACGCTTGCTTCAAGATGCTCTGCCCTGGGTCAGGGTCTTCCTCAGCACCAAGCTGAACAAGACTGGCCAGATGCCTGCCTGACCAATCACTGGGGTGGGGTGCTTCCCCTGGAGCAAGGGGATGGAGCGGGGCCCGCCCTAGGGGTCCTGTCCGTTGGCCAGGCTGGACCTGCCCTTCAGAATGGTCTTGCTGGCCCTGACATTGGTGCATGGGGAGATTCAAACTTGGGGCTTTCCGTCCTGGGGCTGGTGAGTGGGGCCTGGCTGTTGGCCTCCAGAGACACGGGCTGTGCACATGCAGACACACACAGCTTCTGTGTCCTCTTCAGAGCATGGGCCCCTGAGCCTGCGCCCAGGCCTCTTGCTCCTCGTGGACATGTTCACGGCCACTCTCCATCCATGGGATTATCACTGGGGTGCAACTGGACAGACTTGGCTGTGGAGCCTGATGTGGGGCCCTTTGGATGCTGGTCAGCCCTCCCCATGCTGCAGAAGGGCACTGGTCCCCAGAGGCCTGACCTGGAGTTATGAGACTGGAGGAGGTGGGCGTGGGGTGGGGCAGGGAGACTCCTATTTCTGTGAGACCCTCCTCTCAGCCCCCTTCTGACCCACCTTGGGAATAAAGGCTGTCACCAGCCCTCCCCTCCTCAGAGTTGGGACTGCCAGCCTGGAGGAAGGGTTGCCATAGTGCTATAAGTTGAGCTGGGCCAGGTTGGTGGGCCAGAAGCAGTCTGCAGGGCCCAGTTGTGCATCCTGGGAACCTGGCTCCTTGCCCTGAGAGGCAGGGGACCGGCAGGAAATGGTCCTCTGTGCTGTTCCCCTGGGAAGACCCATGGGAAAGCAGAGGGTGCTGGGCCGCCCCTCTGTGGGACAGGGGCAAACCCCATGGCTGCCCGCAGTGGGCCTCAGCCACTGAGCTGAGGAAGCCCTAGCTCCTCTCCACCTCTGCCCAGGGATGCTTCCTTTCTCTTTCTCTCTCTTTCTTTCTTTCTTTCTTTCTTTCTTTCTTTCTTTCTTTCTTTCTTCTTTCTCTCTCTCTCTCTCTCTCTCTCTCCCTCCCTCCCTCTCTCTCTCTCTCTCTTTCTTTCTTTTGTGGTACCGGGGATTGAACCCAGGGGCATTTTGCCTCTGAGCCTATTTTTTTGCTCCCACCCGTATTTTTTTATTCTTTATTTTGAAACAGGGTCTCGCTAAGTTTCGGAGGGCCTCACTAAGTAGCTGAGGCTGGCTGTGAACCTGGGATCCTCCAGTCTTCACCTCCCAAGTACTGGGATTACAAACATGTGCCACTACGCCCGGCTCCAGGGACACTTTCGTGTCTCCCTCCTGACCTTGGCGATCTGGTCTGCCTTGGCAAACCCTGGCCAGCCCCATGACCCTCCTCTGTCACAGCATCCCTGAGTCCCCAGGAACAAGACTGTAGCGGCGCCATTTGTTGTGGATGGTGTCGATGTTGATGATTCATCAGAAGAGTCTCACATGAATGACAACAGAGTCAACATGGCAAGATCTGAGAAGGCCAGGAGGTGAAGAGGCATCTCTTCTCTCTCACCTTCCTTCCATCAGTGTCCCACTTTTATTAAGAGTTATAACCAAAACATTGTAAGAATCATAGGGTGAGTCAGAGAAAAACATCAAGATAGTCACAGATGAATCAGGGAAGGAAAGGGTAAACAAGGAAGTTGTCAGGGTCTTTGCTTATCAGTTTCATTCAGTCCTTGGAGATTTGTCTGTGTGCAGAAATCTCCACTTGGGTGTGTAGTTTGTGCCCTTCCCAAGGTGGACCGAGGTGACCTCAAAGCTGACGACTAACAAGACCCGCAACACAAGACCCCTCACACATGAGGCCAGGGAAGCCTTTCCCCTCTGGCCTTGTCCCCAAGGAAGACAAAATATGAGGTATTCAGGTCCTTTAGGGTGGGAGTGGCTTCCAGGAACCCCTTCTTTTGCTGTGGTCACCGTCACATGTCCTCTGCCTCCTTATCTCTAGGAGCTGGGCTCTCAGAGGGCCGGGGGCTGCTGTCACCTTGGATTACTAAAGTCAGGAGGGGAGGGTCAGAGGACTGGATCCCTGCCAAGGTCACCTGCTGGTCACCTGGGCCTGCTGGAAGGGGAAAGAAGGCTGCCACAGCCTTTGCTGTTAGCATCCCCCATCCAGCCTTGTTTCCCACCAGGGCAAACTGAGAACGGTGGACTCTGGGGGTGTGTGGCATGGGGGTGGGCCTCTCTTAGGGGCCCCTCCCTGGGAGAGAAGCACATCCTCTCTATGTGTTCGGGCAGATCCGGCATCCAAAGTGGAAAAACCCCACATAAATCAAGGACAGCTGGGCCCGCCCTCCAGCCACAGCCCCCTTGCGGGGGTGGGGAGAGTGGGTCTGGGGGTTTGGGGGTGTGGTTCTAAGGGAGGGAGTTCCTGGAGCTCCTCCATGTGTGAAATCCCCCCAGCTGTCTGCCACGGAGGGAGGAACCTCAGTGTTATTAATCACATTCTGGAGTGGGGCAGCTGCTTGTACCCGCCCTGCTAATATGGGGGCCCAGGCCGGGGGTGCCCACTCTGGGGAGGGGACAGGCTGGGAAAGACAGAGAAGGATGTGGGGAGGGGCAGACCCAGACCCAGACAGACAGACAACAGTCCCTGGGTCCCTCACCAGACATTCAGGAGTGCTCACCACGGTTAGGTGTGGGGCCACCAAAGGGTTCAAGACTGGGCCGGGGCCTGCGCTGTCCAGTTCATGAGTAGATGAAGACAGATGGATCAAAGCCACCCATGGGAGGGGGGTGAGGCACAGCTGGGCAGCTGGTCCCCTGGGATCTGTAAGGCCAGCCCAGGCCTCCTCCCACTGTGACCTTGCTCCCCAGGACTCCCTCCTCAGTTTCCCCTTACCCTTCCCTCCTACTCTGGCCTTCCTGGTGGTCTTCCTCAGGAAGGGTG
This sequence comes from Glis glis, assembly GCA_004027185.1. NCBI lineage: Eukaryota > Metazoa > Chordata > Mammalia > Rodentia > Gliridae > Glis > Glis glis. The sequence continues at coordinate 5,939 of PVJS01038043.1, forward strand.
TTTCCCGGCCACAGCCTGAGCATCTGGACCCCTCCTCCCAGGCGCTACATCAAGCCTGGCTACCCACATGCTGGCTACCCCGGTATCTGAGGGCCGGGGTAAGGGGTGTGGACAGATCCACCACCTGCCTGGCTGGTCTGCCTCGACAAGGGGTCTGGAAAGCTACATGGGACCCCTAAAGATGCAGTGCTCCCAGAGAGATCAGCTGGATGGAAGGAACTTGTTGAGGCCCGTTTCTGGGCAGAGGAGGTACAACCAGACAGAGAGCAGGTGGTGAGCAAGCCTCCCAGGGCTGTGAGGCTCAGAGAGGAGTATCCACTGTCCCTAGGTCACACAGGAGGGAGCCAGACGGAGCTAGGGCTGGGCCCTGACAGCAGAACAGGGGAGGGGCAGAGGGGAGGAGCTGCTCAGACGTCCTGGGTCAGGGGAACCCTGTGTGAGGAACACCGAGTGGAAGTTTCTGAAATTACCAAATTTCACCTTTAAAGAGACTCTTTCTGAAGGGTTAGAAGCCAGGCACGGTGGTGCGTGCATGAATGTAATCCCAGTACTAGGGAGGCTGAGGCAGGAGGATTTCAGGATGAAGGCCAGCATGCTAGGTGGTAACTTGTTTCAAAATAAAGAATAAAAAAGGCTGAGGGTATAGCTCAGAGGTGGAACACCCCTGGGTTCAAGCCCCAGTACTGCAAAAAAAAAAAAAAAAAGTTTCTCTAAGACTCAGGAATTCCACTCCTGGGCATATACCTGAGAGAAACGAAACACATCCACACCACACAAAACCCTGCACATCAATGTTCATAGTAGCATTATTCACTGTAACCCAAAAGTGGAAATAACCCAAATGTTCTTCAACCAATGAATGGATAAATAAAATGTGGTCCATCTGCACCAAGGAATAGTATTCAGCCACAAAAAGGAACGAAGCCCTAACACCTGCTACAACATGGGTGGATCTGAAAAACATTATGCTGTGACAAAAGTCAGGCATGAAAGGACAGATCTGGCAAAGAACAGGCAAATCTACAGAGGCAGAAAGCACACGGGTGACTTTCAGGGGCTTCGTGGGAGGGGAGGATAGGAACTGACTGCTAATGGGGTTTGTTTTAGGGGTGATGAAATGTTCTGAAGTCGACTGTGGTGGCGATCGCACACGTTGGGAATGTACTAAAACCGTGGCGCTCTACCCTCTGCGTCACTGAACTGTGTGATGTGTGCATTGCATCTCAATAAACTTTTGCCCCAAAGTCCTTGGAGTCAGGATTAAGGGCTCCCCATGCTACAAAGAAGAGACTGGAGGCTCAGAGGCGGCCAGAGCCAGAGGCCATGTGGCCAGTGGAAGGTGGGCTGTATTGCCGTAGCTCCTGCGGATGATCTGCTCCGGGGTTCCTGCCACAGAAGGTCACTGCTCCCTGCAGCTCCCTGACAAATAGTCTGTGGTTCCTGCCACAGACAGTCGCTGCACCAAGCAGCTTCCTGACAAATAGTCTATGGTTCCAGCCACAGATGGTCACTGCCCAGACAGCTTCCTAAATTCCAAGGTTCCAGCCACAGAAGGTCACTGCACCAGGCAGCTTCCTAACAATAGTCTAGCACGAAACAACACGAAGTCTGATATAGTAATTTGCAAAATAATTACATTTAATAATTGGGGGATCGGGGAGGAGATAGAGATGGCAAATTCTCCTGCCCTTCTATAGCCAGGGCCTCATTTTTATAGGAATTTTAAAAGTTAATCAAATACAGAAATCAGCAATTATCACAGGTTGCAGTAAAAATTAATCAAACAGAGATCAGCAATTATCACAGGTTACAGTAGGGATTAATCAAACAGAGATCAGCAATTATCTCAGGTTTCAGTAAGGATTAATCAAATGGGGATCAGCAATTATGTGATAAGCTTAGGGGAAGGAGGGATTGACCATTAGCACCTTGAAGATTACACCAGGTCCCTTGGAATGTGTCCGTTTGCAGACAGATCCCACCCAGCCAAATACCATGTATCCAAACTGGGCTGGTCCAAGGTGATAATCTCAGTGTGCTTCTAAGACAGGTCTCGGCCCTCGACAGGGCTGGAACTGAACCCCGCCCCCAGCGAAGGAGGCCCTCCCCTGCTCTTTCCCCTGCCTGGATGCCCTTCTCCTTACCTGGCCACCACCTCCAGAAAGCCTTCCCCGGCCTCTCCCTAGTTGTGTCCTCCCACCAACTAGCATTGATTGAGAGCCTTCTGGGTGCAGCCCTGTGTTACTGCTGGGGACACCTCAGTCAACAAACAGCCTCAAGGCTGCCATCCCGGGCATTCCCAGGTTTGCACCCGTGTCTCAGTAAAGAGCCAGAGGAGGGTGGTGGGAGGGCGTCGATGTCCAAACTCCAAGCCAACTCCTGGTTCCTGGACCTCCATCCTGCCACCCCTTGGCCAGAAGCCTCCTGGCAAGCCTCTACCCCGGCAGGCGAGGGCCCGAGAGAACGGTATCCTGGTGGGGCGGGGGGGGCACAGAACCAAGGCCAAGAGGTGGAAATGACTAGCAGGGGCAGGGGGATGTGGAGGGTCACCAGGGCCTAAATGTGGTCCTGAGTGGGTGGGCGCTGAGGGTGGCGGGGGGACTCACAGGAGGGCTCTGAGGAAAACGGCCTATCTGGAACAAATCCCATTTTAAGCTAGACCAGAAGGAGAACTTCCTGGGACCCTGCATGTGCTAGCATGCTCCTCAGACAGTGCTGTGCCAACCACCCGCCCGCGGGGCTGCTGGCTGAGGCTTGCCCTGACAAGCAGGTGCGGCCCTGGCTTCTAAGACCTGAGGCCCAGTCAGCCATGTCTTCAGCCATTGGCCCCAGGGGCCTCCTCTGACCAGGGCTGCCCCGGGGAGCTCTAGACATGGGTCATGGAGGCTCTCAGCCCCACAGAGGCAGCCCAGGCTGCGGGGACCTGTCCAGATCACATTGGCCAGGAACGGCTCATTAACCTGCAGAAGCCAGGACAGAGGCCACTCCAGAACTGATGGAGAGAGGCTGTGCCTCTGGGCGGCACCAACTCAGGGGCCAGGATGGGGCAGAGGCAGAGGGAGGACCTGAGTCCAGTTCCACTTTTACCCTGGGAATGGGCAAGTTGGTCACCCTTTGGGAGCCTTGAGCCCTTCCCCAACCTTCCTTCAGGCTGTGCTGGGGGTTGATGAACTTGGGGGCCACAAAGCTCCTCCACTGTCTGGGGTCTAACAGGTCCCATAGCTGTGAGAGGCCCCTGAATCTCTCTGCTCTCAGATGAAATCCTTGGAAAGGACCTGGGCTTCTCTTTTCCCCTCCAGCACGGTCTCCCAGAATCCTTCACACCTCTAGGGGAAGCCAATTTGCCAACTTCCTAAATGGGTTACTGACATCCCAGGGGACCACCAGATGGGCTATGATGAGCAGACTGTGAGTCCAGGTAGAAAGGGCTTCCCTAAACCTGTATCCCCAACTCCAGAACGGTACCCAGACTTGACTAGCCGTTCCTGGAGGGTAGGGCTCCGCGACTGGCTAGACGGCTAAGCCGGCTGCCAGAGGGTCGTGCCAGGCGCACTGCAGACTCCCCGATGTTTGGGGCACCCCTTCTGTGCACTAGGCTGCCGGCCTGGCCTCATTCTCCCCTTGCAGGCTTCTTTGGCCCCCTTGGCTCAGGGATGAGGTTCCTGTTCCTCCAGGAGCTCCAGCCCAGGGCTGGATCCGCGCACCTGCAGCCTGCATCCAGGAGGGGTGGGGATGCGCCTTCTAAGAGCGGGTCCGGATCACACTGTCTTGCGACCCTCTCCTCCGCCAAACCTCCCTGTGCAGCAGGGAAGACACCGGAGCGAGCGGGAGCCCAGAGTCTCCGACCAGGCGCGTCGGAGTCGCCCCAGTGTCAGCGGGTGTCTATGTGTTCCAGGCGTGGCGGTGCCGCGGCCGGGGCCGGGGCCGGGGAGGGGCATCCCGCCCGCCCCGCCCCGCGCCCCGCCCCACGCCCGCACCCGGGCGGCCGGGCGTCGGGGCGCAGAGCAGAAGCCGGGCGCTGGCGGGCTGAGCTCCGCGCGGGCCAGGATGCGCGCCCGCCTGCGGCCCCCGCTCCCGGGCCTGGGCGCGGCGCGACCCCATGGCAGGTAGCGGTGGCCTGAGAGGCGGGGCCAGGGACGGCCAGGGCGCAGGGGCCGGGCAGGGGCTCGCACTGCGGGTGCCCCGCGGGCCGCTGGCGCTCGTGGCGCTGGTGCTCGGCGCCTACTGCCTCTGCGTCCTCCCGGGCCGCTGCCCGCCGGCCGCCCGTGCCCCCGCGCCGGCCCCCGCGCCCGCCGGGCTCCCTCACGCCGCCCGCCCCCCGGGAGCGCCCGGCCTGCCCGTGGTCAGTGGCCCTGGCCGGCGACGCTTCCCGCAGGCGCTCATCGTGGGCGTGAAGAAGGGTGGCACGCGTGCCCTGCTAGAGTTCCTGCGGCTGCACCCCGACGTCCGCGCACTCGGCTCTGAGCCCCACTTCTTCGACAGGTGCTACGAACGCGGCCTCGCCTGGTACCGGTGAGCGCCCCAGCCCGCCAGCCCCGTCGGCTTCCAGGGAAGGGTGTTGTGCGCCCCCGAGTCTCACTGGGGACGCAGCGGTGAGGAGCCCTGCGCACTGGGGCTGGAACCAGTCTGTTGGGGCTCAGGTTTCACCCTGTGGACACAGCCCCCAAATTAAAGGCGGTACCTGGCCAGGGGTCCCAGGAACTTAGAAAACTCCATGAAAGGCCTGTTCCTCATGTTTGGGTCTGCTGAGGGACTCAGCAAGACTAGGGGAAATGTGTGCTCTCAGAGGGAAAGCAGTTTCAAACTAGCGGGATTATTTGGGAGTGTTGGTCTCCCCCGTCGGTGATCAGGGCATGTATGGCCAATCATCTGATGGCCGGCCAGTTACCTTAGGAAGGGGCCAACGCCTTTCCTGCAGCCTCCTAGAAAGCATCCTTCTGCCCTACAACCCTCTACCCGACGCCGGAGCAGGGGAGCCCTTTTTGGCCGCTGGAATCTGGAGTTAGTTCTGGGCTGCGGGAAGGAGGGCGCTGCCCTTCAGTCCCTGCCCAAGGGTGGGGATCAGGATCCAGCCTCCTGCACAGAGCCCCAGGATAGAATAGGGGTGCGGCAGTGGAATGTGGGGGCACACCCCACCCCAGCTGAAGCAGCCTGCCTGGTCAAACAGCAGCCCCTCCCTGTGGAGTCAGATCTTGCCCTCCACTCCTGCAGTGCACCTTTGCCCAGAGATCTCTCCATCTCTTACACTTGGGAAATGAAGGTTTATAGACCACTCTCGTTGCTTCGGCTCTTGCCTTTTCTCCAAGTGTGGGCTGAGCCGAGGTCACCTGGAGAATTAGTGGGGGGCAGCAGGACCCAGACTCTTGACCCCAGATGCACCAATTTGTCTCCCAGATCTCCCCAACCCCCACTTGTTGACTTTGCCTTTTGCATGAGTCCTTCCTGGGGCATGCTCCCAGTCCAGGCTCCAGGGAGACCACTGGCCCACTCCTGGGAGGGGAAGAGGAGGAGGGAGAAGAGGAGCGGGCTGAGGTTCAGGAAGCATCTTTATACCAAGCACAAACTGTAGAGTCCACCACTGGCCCTATGAGCTTTGACAGGGAGTTGGGGAATCAGTGGTGCAGGCCAGAAGGGACAGTGGGGGAAGGGGAAGCAGGACACGAGGCCAGGATGGTGTATGGTGAAGACAGGTTCTCAGGGTCCTGAGGTCTATCCAGGCCTGTCCTGGACACTTGCTCTACTCTAGGGGAAGGCTCTGGGAAGGATGGGGAGCTTGAGAGGTAGTAGGGACCAGGTCCAGACTAGGGGTCAGATCTCCAGCCCTGGGGGATCTTGGGTACGTGGATATGTTCAGGACAGGAGCTGAGGGTGTTCAGGACAGTGTAACCCAGTGAGAGGAGACCTTTTTTTTGGTGTGTGTGTGTGTGGTACTGGGGATTGAACCCAGGGGCATTCTACCTCTGTGCTACACCCCCAGCTCTATTTTATTTTTATTTTGAAACAGGGTATCACTAGGTTGCTGAGAGTCTTACTACTTGCTGAGGCTGTCCTCGAACCTGCGATCCTCCTGTCTCAGCCTCCCAGGTACTGAGATTACAAGCATGTGCCACCATGCCTGGCTAGAGGAGATTTTTGACATCCTCATTTTTAAAACCCACCTCCAGTGGAGGGGTCAGATCCTGTGGCCCCAGCGCCATGAACCCAGGGGTGTCCCTTGGGGGCTGGCCACACAACCCCTGTTGCTGCAGAGTGAGCTGAGTGTTCCAGCCGAGCTTCTGGACTGTGTGTGTCTAGTGTCCCCAGGGGGCCCGTGGCTACGTGCTGATGTGTGCAGACACATGCCTGCTCTGCTTCCAGGTGCCTGAGCCTCTGGTGCCCAGCTCTCCCCTCACCTGTCACAGGTAGCCCTGAACTCTGGATGTGCCCACCCCTGCCTCAGTGTCCCCAGATGCAGGACCTGGGCTGAGCCCCCAGCACCTGCAGGTCCTAGTCCGGGTGTAGGTTGGGGTGCTGGGTGGAAGAGGAGTGGCTAGTTCCCCCAGCTGAGATTCTGGGACACTCTCTGCTGGGCTGTGAGCCACCTTCCTCCAGCAGTGACCTTGGCCAACCCTTGGCCTCAGCAGGCAGGCCCTGGGCTGCCCTTGACCCGACCTTTCCCCTACCTGGGCCTCCAGTAGCTCATCTTTCAGGCTCTTGAGGGTCCTCCAGCTGGGGACCATGGCCCCCGAGTACCCCCAAACTCAGTGTCTGCTCACCTATTCACTCAACATTGAGCACCTACTGCTTTCCGGGTGTGTGGGAGGGTCACACGAACACCCCAGCATGTCAGCCTGGGAGGGGTGTACCATCTGGTGGCCTGTGGGGGCTGTACTTTGACTATAATACTCTGGGGAAGCAAGAGGAGGTGAGGAGGGGGGAGGCTCCTCCACCTCCTTAGTTCCTGGGGTACAAGAGCAGTCTAGTGCAGGAGCCTGAGTATGTAGGGGACTAGGACCTTGTGGGACATGACCTCCTCCATTCTGGGGCCAAGGATGCTCCCAGAACTTTCTGTCATCAGATAAGAATGATAACTGGTTTCCACCAGATCCCAGACCTTGCTGGCTGGGACCCAGGCAAGGTGTGGGACCTGGAGGTGGGACGCTGAGGTGGAGGAGGGAGAGTGGCCCAGGGCCGGCTGGAAGCCCATCCACAGGGAAATGCAGAGCAAATGAAGTGGGCACAGTGGGGACAGGGAGGGAGGGTCCTGGGATAACTTGTCAGATGTTTGCCATGCGGGGATCCGAGCTTTGCCCAGCTCATCCTCTCCCCGGGCTCCCTCAGCCCCCAGAGCTCCCATCTCCACTCTCCAGGTCCCACTGGGACTGGCTTCTGAGGCTGGGGGAGGGTAAGTAATTGATCACAAAGATCCCAGACCTCAGAGCTGGCTCGTGGGGAGAGTGAGCCTAGGAAGCCCTTGTCCTCATTCTGTGTCCCCCCCTCCTTCCTTGGCAGGGGGCCAGGGAGGTGCCTCCCACTTCGGAACTCTCTCTGTTTCTCTGACTTCCTTGGAGAGGAAGCTGGGGGCAGGGAGGAGGGCTAGGGTCTGGCTTTCAGCAGGAGGAAGGGGTCAGGGGACATTTTGGACCAGGTATCCAGTCTGGGAAGGAAAGAGGCCAAACTCCTGGAGGCCACTTGGGTGCCAGGGGTCAGGGCATGTCAGACATGGGAGGGGAGGGGTCAGAAGGGAGGGCGGTGACTTTTGCTGAGGTTTGGTGTCCACCCCTCCGGGCACCAGCACCTGCTTCTCTTATAGGTCTCAGTGGTGGGGCCCAGTGGTGGGAGATTTCCCCACCCACACATACCTTGTGGCACTGGGGATTGAACCCAAGGGCATTCTACCTCTTAGCTACACCCCCAGCCCTATTTTTAATTTTTGTTTTGAAACAGGGTCTTGCTAGGTTGAGGAGAGTCTCACTACTTGCTGAGGCTGTCCTCCAACCTGCAATCTTCCAGTCTCAGCCTCCCAAGTACTGGGATTACAAGCATGTGCCACTACGCCTGGCTGAGATTCCCCTTCTTAAAACTTCCCTCCCAGGGAAAAGTGGATCTGAGCTGGCCCTGCCAGGCTGCAGCTCTGGGCCTCAGACCTTGGCGCTGCACCCCGAGGTCTCTTTGAACTTTCCCCAGGGAAGGCTGGGTGCTGTCCTCACGTGGATCCCCAGCTACCGGAGGTAGCGTATGGGAGTCGGGGCTCTGGGAGCAGAAGCCACAGACACCCCCTTCCAGGTGGGCCGCAGGAGGGCTGAGGGTCCAGGTCCACGCAGCACCTCCTGTTCCCTCTCTGAGCCTCAGTGTGTCTGCCCATCAAATTCGACAGTATTGGGGGGGTGGGGGAGGGGAGTTCTGGCTCACTCTGTCACCAAGCTGGAGGAAGCCAACCTGTCCCTGGTGACTTCTATGGGTCAGCCCTGTGCTGGGCCTTGGGGTGGCTCCTTCCCATGCTGCCCACTCAACTCTGCTGTGGCCATGGGTGGTGTTGGTTTCACTCTTGCCTGATGGGGCACATGTGCACATCCTCATGTCCCACTACCAGCACCTTCCCCCCCCAGCCAAGCCCTGCAGCATGGGGGTCTGCACCTGTGCCTGGCCTGACCTGTTTTCTTGGGGGCCTGAGCAGGTCTGTGGATCAGTTAGGCTGGCTGAAACCTGGGCTTGGCCCTGGGTGGCACTCCTCCTGGCCAAGCCAGTCCTGGGGACTGTTGGTAGGGGCAGGATGGGAGGCAGGGCTGGGCAGGGCCGGGCATGGCTGGGCAGAGATGTCCCCTCCCTAGCACGCAGCCTCTGCCTTTGTTGACCCAGTTCCCAGCCCTCCCTCAGAGCTGTTTGCTCAGCTGACCTGCCCTGCCCTGCCCGACCTCACCCTGCGCTACCTGGCTGGCAGGTGCTGCCTTGGGATACCATGCGGGGTGTCTGGGCCTGCCCTGGCTGGGCGCTCGGCACGGGTTTCCCCAAGCTCAGGGAAGTCCCAGGGGTGTGGCCAGCTGACTCCCTCTGAACCTTGGGCTTGGGTCAGTGCCCTCCTTCCCTAGGTCAGAACCAGGGCAATCTCAGGAATGCTGCTTCCTTGCCTGGCACCCTGGGGCCCCGCAACATCTGGAAGGCCCTGGTGATACAGGTCCTCGGGATAGGCCCCCAGGCAGGTCTCAGCCATGTCACTAATTTTCTCAAATGTGCTGGGTTCTGCTGGTGGCCCTTGGCATTCTGAATTGAGCCTGGGTGGGCGAGAATTAGCGGGGAGATGGATGTAATTTAATTAAGGGGAGGGAGCGAGGGAGAGGCCTACCCGTTCTCAGCCAGGGACACTTGTCAATAATAATAATTGACCTAGTTCAGGGGGTGTCCGTCAGCCACTGAGTGAAAGGGTGACCTTGAGTCACCCGGCGCAGAGGCCTCAGGGGTGCTTGGTCTGGGGTGAGAGAAGCAACATGGAGATTGGGGTGCAGCAGCTCCAGGAGGAGTGGATTGCCAGGACTCAAGGGAGCTGGAATTTGGAGTCAGGGATTGTAGGATTTGCACAGGAGCAAAAAATGGTTGGGGAAGAGTGCCTTGGCCACCCGGGCGCCAGCAACCATCACCCTGTTTCCCCTGGAGAAACATCAACCGGGTGACCTGGTGGGCAGGCCCCACCGCAGGCCTGCGCTGGGCTGGGCACTCTCACTCCCCAGGCTGCCTGCCGCAGATGGGCCAGAGTGGAGGGAGGCTGGCCCACCTTCCCTGGAGGGAACAGGGTAGGTCCAGGTCCTGCTCTTGTTTGGGAGGGGCCGTGGCATGGAGGGAGAAGTGCTTGTCCAGGCCCAGCGCCCACTCAGGCCACTCCTCTCCCATCTCCTCCAGGAGCCTGATGCCGCGCACCCTGGACGGGCAGATCACCATGGAGAAGACCCCCAGCTACTTCGTGACACGGGAGGCTCCTGGCCGCATCCACAGCATGTCCCCAAACACAAAGCTCATCGTGGTAGTGCGGAACCCGGTGACCCGGGCCATCTCAGACTATGCCCAGACACTCTCCAAGACCCCGGGCCTGCCCAGCTTCCGTGCCCTGGCCTTCCGCCATGGCCTGGGCCCCGTGGACACGGCCTGGAGCGCCGTGCGCATTGGCCTCTATGCCCAGCACCTGGACAACTGGCTGCGCTACTTCCCCCTGTCCCATTTCCTGTTTGTCAGTGGCGAGCGCCTGGTCAGCGACCCAGCAGGAGAGATTGGCCGCGTGCAGGACTTCCTGGGCCTCAAACGGGTTGTCACGGACAAGCATTTCTACTTCAACTCCACTAAGGGCTTCCCCTGCCTCAAGAAGGCCCAGGGGAGCAGCCGCCCTCGCTGCCTGGGCAAATCCAAGGGCCGGCCCCACCCCCGCGTGCCCCAGGCCGTGGTCCAGCGGCTGCAGGACTTCTACCGGCCCTTCAACCGCAAGTTCTATCAGATGACTGGCCAGGACTTCGGCTGGGACTGAGCAAGGCCCAGCCTGCCCTGGACACTCAGTAACCTTAATTTATGCCTGCCCTTCCAGACAGAGCCAGCTGCCACACATGCTGGGTAGAGAGTATTTAAGAAATAAAGTCTGGATTGGTATCCTCCCACTGGAGGTTGGGAAGTGGTATCAGGCCATTGGTTGTGTCTTCAGAGGTGTCACTGATGAATGAGCATGTGAGGCTCAGAGCCGCTTATGGCCCGTCCAATGATGCGCAGCTTAGACCTGGTGACGTCTCTTCTCAACCCTGGAAGGCTGAGCAGGGCTGTCTCCATGTCCAGGATGAGGAAGCTGAGGCCCCAGGTTGTACTCTGAGTGGTGGGGCAGGATTAGAGACTGGGTCTGAGCTGGGTGCTTGCAATCCTAGTACTTGGGAGGCTGACACAAGAGGTTGCAGGTTTGAGGCCAACCTCAGCAACTTAGTGAGGTCCTCCGCAATTAGTGAGACCCTGTTTCAAAATAAAAAAATAGCTCTGGAGGAGCTGGGCATGGTGGCGCACGCCTGTAATCCCAGTACTTGGGAGGCTGAGACAGGAGGATCACAGGTTTGAGCCAGCTTCAGCAACCTAGGCTCTCAACGATTTAGGAAGACCCTGTTTCAAAACAAAAAATAAAAAAGAGTTGGGGTGTAGCTCAGAGGTAGAATGCCCCTGGTTCAATCCCCAGTACCAAAAATTAAATAAATAAATAAATAAATAAATAAATAAATAAATAAAGTCTGGGGTGTAGCTCAGAGGTAGAGTGCCCCTGGGTTCAATCCTCAATACAAAAAAAAAAGGGTGTTTGGCCAACCGTGTGTGTTGTACCCATGACCTTGGCTAATCCTGTGTCCCAGTGCCCAGCGGACGCTCCCTCTTGGAAGTTTCTCGGAACTGCCTGGCAGTGAGTGGCAGATGACTTAGCGTGTAGGGCGGTGCTTCTAACAGGCCAGGCTATTCTAGTGGAGCCTTGCCCAATCCCCCAGGCCCTTGCTGTCCCAGCCGGATCTGCCATCTTCATCCTGTGCCCTTCCCCGGGGACAGGGAGAGAACCAGTGCCCATCTGCAACCCAGCTGCCCACTCTTAACAGAGTCAGGCCAGACTTGGGCAGGCTGGGGTGCTCGTCTGCCCCTCTCCACCAGAATTTGAGGGTCCCTTGGTAATGACTCCCACCTGCTCCTGGCTGCCACTGGCTGCCAGGTGCCCACCAGCTGCCCTGGTAGTGACCTCTGAGGCTGCATAGGCCCAGGCCCAGCACACTGCACTGTCCCAGGCCTGCCACAGTGCCCAGCCTTGGTCTCTGCACCCCAGGGTGCTCCTCAGGTTTCATGGGCTGGCCTTGGCCCTGGTGTGGCCTTTTTTTTTTAACTAATTAATTAATTTAATTTTTTTGTGGTACTGGGGGTTGAACCCAGGGGCATTCTACCTCTGAGCTACACCCCCAGCCCTATTTTTTATTCTTTATTTTGAAACAGGGTCCCACTAAGTTGCTGAGGGCCTCGCTAAATTGCTGAGGGTGGCCACGAACCTATGATCCTCTTGCCTCAGCTTCCCAAATACTGGGATTATAGGTGTGTACCACCATGGCCAGCCTGGTGTGGCCTTTCTACCACTGAGCTTCTGGGGCTACTCCCTGTCCTGGGACCCAGGGACACAGGCAGCGAGGGATGATTTGTAGGCCAGAAGCAGCCTGCGGCCTCCACCCCTCTCTAGCTGACTGGCAAGGTTCACAGTGAGCCAGTGGCCCACCAGTCACCACGGCTTTTGTGTGTGTGTGTGTGTGTGTGTGTGTGTGTGTGTGTGCGCATGAGGTACTGGGGACAGCCCAGGGGCACTGCCTCTGCGATACACCCCCAGCCCTTTTTATTTTTGTTTGTTTGGAAACAGGGTCTCATTAGGTTGCCAAGAGTCTCGCTATGTTGTTGAGACTGTTCTTGAATCTGCGATCCTCTATCTTAGCCTCCCAAGTACTGGGATCAAAGGTGTGTGCCACCATGCCCAACTATCACCATGGCTTCTGTCCTTGTCACATGATTCCATCAATAGTATGGACATGGGGTTAGTTAATGAGCCGAGAAGAGGCTCAAGGGAAGGAGGGAGGCAGATACAGAGATGGATGTCTGTGTCTGACCATCAGAGCCCAGCTCCCTAGCTAGCTCCTGCCTGGAGCTGTGCGGAGGGGTTGGCCCTGTGGCTGGGGGATGGTTATGGGCACCTCTCCCATCACCCACTGAGCAAGAGCAGTTTCTCATGGTGGGCAAATGTGGGCCCAGATGTGGATGAGATAAATGCACAGCTTCCTCCTGACCTCTGACACGGTGAAGGGGAGGAGGGGACAGAGAACACTGCAGGACCTTGCTGGGTGCTGAGCTCTGGGCTTGGTGAGCTCTGTCTCCATCCTCTGCACCAGAGGTGGGAGGGAAGGCAGGACCGACCCTGGCCCCTGGCCTGATCCACCTGTATCTCCTTTTCTCCTTGGACACACCCTTGTCTTGTCTGGGCAGTCTCAGGGCCTTCAGCATCGCCAGCCCCTCTTTTATTCTCCTGTAATGAGCTCTCTGGATGGCAGCTAGAGGGATGTCTTCAGAGTTAGGCAGATACCATTATTTAAAAATGCTCCAAGCTGGGCGTGGTGGTGCATGCTTGTAATCCCAGTACTTGGGAGGCTGAGACTGGAGGATCCAGGTTCGCGGCCAGCCTCATCTACTTAGTGAGGCCCTCTGCAACTTCGTGAGACCTGGTTTCAAAATAAAGGATAAGACTGGGCGTGGTGGTGCACGCTTGTAATCCCAGTACTTTGGGAGGCGGAGACCGGAGGATAGGGGTTCGCGGCCAGCCTCAGCTCTCTCTCTCTCTCTCTCTCTTTCTCTCTCTCCCCCTGTCTCTCTCTCTCTCTCTCTACCTAGTGAGGCCCTCCACAACTTCGTGAGACCCAGTTTCAAAATAAAGGATAAGGCTGGGCGTGGTGGCACACGCTTGTAATCCCAGTACTTTGGGAGGCAGAGACCGGAGGATCCGGGTTCGGGGCCAGCCTCAGCTCTCTCTCTCTCTCTCTCTCCCTGTCTCTCTCTCTCTCTCTCTCTCTCTCTACTTAGTGAGGTCCTCCGCAACCTTGTGAGACCCGGTTTCAAAATAAAGTAAAAAAAAAATAGGGCTGGGGGTGTAGCACGGAGGTAGAA
>PVJS01038044.1:0-19607 GCA_004027185.1 Glis glis
TGTGTGTGTGTGTGTGTGTGTGTGTGTGTGTGTGTGTATGTAACTAGGGATTGAACCCAGGTGCATTCTGTCTCCCAGCTACACCCCCAGCCTTATTTAAAAAAAATTTTTTTTTTTTTGGCGGTACCGGGGATTGATCCTAGAGGCATTCTACCTCCGGGCTACACCCCCAGCCCTATTTTTTATTCTTTATTTTGAAACAGGGTCTCACTAAGTTGCGGAGGGTCTCACTAAGTAGCTGAGGCTGGCTGCGAACCTGGATCCTCCGGTCTCAGCCTCCCAAATACTGGGATTACAAGCGTGCGCCACCACGCCCGAAATTTTTTTTTAAAACAGGGTCTTGCTAAGTTGCTGAGGCTGGCCTTGAACATGCAATCCTCCTGTCTCAGCCTCCCAAGTATTGGGATTACAGGCATGCACCACCATGCCTGGCTTGGTACTGGGGATTGAACCCAGGGGTGTTCTACCTCTGAGCTATGCCCCCAGCCCTATTTTATTTTTTATTTTGAACCAAGGTCTCATGAAGTTGTAGAGGGCCTCGCTAAGTTGCTGAGGCTGTCCTCGAACCTGCGATCTTCCTGTCTCAGCCTCTCAAGTACTGGGATTACAAGTGTGCGTCCGGTTCCCACGTACCCTTTTGATCATCACCCCATCTCTAGCACATAGAAGAAATTAGTATTTCCTTTTTGCCAACAAGAAAACTGGGGGATAGAAAAGAGCCATAACTTCCCCGATGTCACTCAGTTGATTAATAGTAGAACCAGGATTTGAATGGAAAAATCGAATCCCAGAGCCCATAATCCTTCACAGACCTGTGCCACATCGGCCTCTGCCCACCCGGCAGAAAGGTCAGGTAGGCAGGAGCAATGGGCTCCATGGCAACGCGCTGTGCGGTCCGTGAATCTGAGCGACTCCTCTTTATTTGAGCAGCGTGCTGTCTGGCAGTATTGACGGGGCAGGCGTGGTATGAGCACTGACACATCTCCGGGTAAACAGCTCCTCGTGTGCCTTTGACAGTAAACCTTCCTTGCTCGCCCAGAGCTGCGTCTCATACGCACACACTTTTTTTTGTTTTTGGTACTAGGGATTTAACCAAGAGGTGTTCTACCTCTGAGCTACACCCCGACCCTATTTTGTCATTTTGAAACAGGGTCTTGCTAAGTTGCTGAGGTTCTCACTAACTAGCTGAGGCTGCCCTTGAACCGGCGATCCTCCTGTCTCAGCCTCCCACGCAGTGGGATTACAGGCGTGAGCCACCACGCCTGGCCGAGCAGTGTCAAATGGGCATGTGCTCTCTCTCTCTCTCTCCCCGCAGGCATCTTGGCCATCCTCATCCCCCGTCTGGACCTGGTCATCTCGCTGGTGGGCTCCGTGAGCAGCAGCGCGCTGGCGCTCATCATCCCTCCCCTGCTAGAGATCACCACCTACTACTCCGAGGGCCTGAGCCCCCTCGCCATCGCCAAGGACGCCCTCATCAGCACCCTGGGCTTCGTGGGCTTCGTGGTGGGGACGTACGAGGCCCTCTCCGAGCTGGTCCAGCCGAGCAGCACCTCCACTGCCACCAATTCCACCAGCGCCTTTGTGTAGCGATCCAGGTGCCTCCTCTGCACCTGCCCGCCCCACCCTGGGGTCCCCCCGCACCTGGCCCCAGAGCCTCGGGCATGGTCCAGCCTCTGGGAAAGGCAGGGTCACTGTCTGGGTACCCCTCTACCTGGCACCTGGGAACCGTGGGCCAGGTAGGACCGCGGGCGGGGGAGAGTGGGTAGCAGACCCATGGGCGATACCACTGGCGACAGCCCCGTCGCCGCTCATTTGTACGTATTTAAACCCAGAACGCCTCGCCTCTTCCCCCACCGGGCCTCCTCCCCTCGCACCCCGTTAGCCCTGTGGCACAGCTCACTTTATTTAAAAATTTTAGTCTGCCATACCTTGTATTTTCTCCTTTCCTAGGCCAGGCCTAGATTAAGTGGGACACCCCTCTTTAGAAAGCCCGGCCTCTTTTTCTTCTGTCCTCCAAATATTGCACCTCAGTATTCTACCTACTCAAGTCTCCAGAGGGGGGGTCAGCATCTACCTACTAGTTTAAAACCAGTCCCCCGAAGCTGGAGTTTTCCGTCTGCAGTCTCTGTCTTGCTGTGACCCTGGGCTGCACCTTCCTCCTCTGAATTCCTCCACGTGGGTCACAGTACTCTCTCCTTAATTGCTTTTGCTCTTAAAAGATACCAAGTGCTGCCAAAATTGAAAATATTTATATTTTATTTAAGATTAGGTGTTTGGGTTTGGCCTCTGACTCTGGATCCGGGGTTATTGTGAATTGCTTCTTCCTCAGTAAACTCTTGCTCAGCTCCTGCTGCAGAGGAGCTTGCTCTGGGACGTGTCTGTCCCTGTCCTCGCACCCTGGCCGAGCCCCGGAGGCGGGAAGCAGGAGCACAGGAGCGCCTGTGTGTGTGCCATGGGGAGGCGCGGGCGTCCTCGCGCTGATCAGCCCATTTCGTACCGAGCATCACTGGAGGACTCAGGAAACTGGCACGCGCGCTCGCCCGGTGTGGGGCGGCTGAGGGTGGCGGTGTCTGTCGAGGGAGGCTTAGTCGCTTCCTGCACCCAGGCCGTTTTCAGCCTCAGCCCCCGGCGAGCGAAAGGGACAGCGGTGTTCAGTTGCCGTGGTGCGGGGAAGATGCCACTCTTGCCACTCTGAGGTCAGCGTGTGCGGTCTCACACGAAGCCCCTGGAACCGACCGTCGCCGACATGACACTACGCACAGCGCTCGGGTGCTGACAGTCCCCGGGGGAGAGGGCGGAAGCAGTGCCCGGCCCCTGTGCCTGGACTTTGAAGAGAACCAGTGAACACTAACTGACCCGTTCCTCCCGGTCCTGTCTCCCTGAGGACCACTGCGGCCTCGGGGCTGGCCTCCTCGAGGGGGTTCAGCCTGCGGATTAGGGCGCCGAGGTCCGAGTGGGCAGAGGAGGGTGCGGCCTGCTCAGCTCCACCGTGGCTCCCTCTCGGTGTGGGAAGTGTTCCTGTGGTCACTCGTGCACACACGCGCGTGTGTTAACAGCAGCTTTGTGTCACCTCCACTCTGGATTTGCCTGGAAAGTTGGTTAAGGGAAAACACAAGAATTTGTCTGGGTTCTGCTTCTGTGTCTCACAGAGCTCCTGAGGGCCGTGAGCTCTTGGCGTCCCTCCCATTCCAAAGCCTATTCCAGAGCTGACTTCCAGGGGAGAAATGGGAGAAACGGGAGAAGGGGCCTCTTGCCGCCGCACCTCCTAACGCACCCGGCGACTCGCTCCTCGAGGAAGATGTCGGCGTCGTTTCTCGCTCTCCCCTGGGGGAGGATGCTTCTCACCCACCCTTCTGCGCTTTTGTGGTCCCTGACAGGTGCTGATGTGACCAGGGTCCCAGCTGGGATTAGCAGAGGTCCTGCCTCTGAAGCCCCAGGTCTCTAGAAGTTACCAAAGTGGGCTCAGAAGCTCACTTCTGTCTCCAGGCGTAGGCCCTGGCCCGGGCTGCTAGCCTACGTGTCTTTCTACCGCGCTCTCCAGAGCTGCGTTCCACGGGAAGACATATGCCACAGAAGGGGCCAGAATCCTGTCCTGCCTGTGACCTCGGTGCAGGCCTCTGTGTACTCAGAGCCGCGAGAGGCAGCCCTGGCCAGGGGACGCCAAAGTTGGGGCTGTGCTGCTGGCCCTCACGCTGGACGGCAGGATCCCCAGGCCCTCTGGTCCAGCGCTTAGCAGAAAGCAGGCTTTTGCTTCAAGGCCCGGCCCCGAGGTCCTGGTGTGCAGGACAGCCGGCTCCCGCTTTAGGGTTTCTGGAAGCTAATTTGGGATAACCTGCACCTGTTTGATCTCTCTCCTGTGCTCCCGCCACATTGACAGGACAACTGTGGGGCTATCTTAGAAACCCGGGTAAGGCCGATCTAGCCTGGGCCTTCCTGGCTAGGCGGTGGCAGGAGGACACCCTCCTCCACTGCAGGTGGCCCCCGGGCCAGCTCAGAAGCGCTTTCGCTGCCCACAGGGCTCCTGGTGTCTTCACCCTGCTTCCCAGCCTCCAGCTGTCCGCTCACTCCCATCCCCGGGGAGAAAGAACCTGGATAAGTAGAAATCTGATCACCGGGGGACAAAGCTGCATCTGCGGGGTGCACTGAAGGCAAAGAGGGGGATGTTTCTGGGCAGACACTAGCTACTCTTCTCTGTGCCTCTGCCGCCAATTTCCTGCTTCAGCCCCAGATTTGCATGAGCCCAGGGGTAGCGTTTTGGAGCCCCTTGTTCTCTCTGAGCGCATTGGGCACAGGTTTGTAGCTCCCCATGGGGGGCAGGGCCCCTCTTAAATGCAGGCACTTTCTTCACTCTGCCTAGGAGCTGTCACCATTCACAAGTGGTATTATCTATATCATACTGTTGTCTAAACACTAAGAGCCCTTCCCCTGCACCAGCCCTGGCCAATACATGTGACCCTGTGGCATGACTCAGACCCGCCCTCTCCATCTCCTCCCCATCTCGCCTCTCCAGCCAGTCCTCGGCCAGTGCTGGCTGCTCTCCACCCCAGCAAAGGTAAAAGATTCAGCGTTATCAGTAGTCTTAAGGTTGGTCCCAAATATGCAAAAAAAATCATCCCTCACCCTTCTCTGTTCTCTCATATCTTTTCTTTCCAATTTTTTCCCCTCCCTTGAATGTCATCTGTGTTTAACACTACATGTTTACTGCATCTTTCTCAGAAGTGCAAAATCTCCCTGTATGTGTTTACAGTGGTCTCTGTCCCCCGGGGTTGCTTTTGTGGCAGGTCAGCTGGTGGGCAGGCCTCAGCCTCTCCCTGGCGGGACACAACGCCGCTCCCTCCAACAGGAGCCAGACAGTAGGCGTGGCAGCGACTGGGAGGGCGGTGTCAAGTCTGCCGAGAAATTAATTCCCAAAGTCCATTACAAATCTGTAGACCATTAAGGGAAAAGAAAATGATACGGGTTGCCTTTGAAGTCATGGTCGGTACTGAAGGCCGTTAGTCCTGCTGGTTCCCTTTATACCACTGAGTCATTCCCTGGCCAGAGGACATAAAAGGTGCTGATAGGAAGTTGTCAGACTAAGGGAAGTGGGAAATGAGGGTGGAAGGTGCCTGTCCTTAGCCGTGTTCTTTGGTGTAAATCAAGGTGATATTGGAAAAAGCTATTTTCTTTTAGTGGATGATGAGATCAGGTGACTATTGTAAACTATGTCCATGGACATGTGACTAAGGAATAAGAGAACTACCATACACCAAGTCTGGCTAACCAGACAGAACTGTTGTGTGATGTGCCTACCTACATGTACTTCCCAGCATGGTGTGTGTAAGATGTGGATTTTGCCAGAGCTTGTAGAAGATCTCATTTGGGGTTGCACACGTGGATTATGTTAAACTTTTCCTTTTCAATAAATGAATTCTATTTTTTATTTTTGAGAGGTTGTGGTCTGTGTCTTTCTTTGTTTTCACACTTTGTTTTTAATGTCACTTGGATCCCTTTACTGGATCTTAAATTAGGATGTTTCTAGCTTGTGCCTGGAGTTCATGCCGGTGAGTGGTGCCAACAGTGGAACCATCCATGGGTTGACAGGTGCCCGAGAAAGGGACATTTTTTTTTCCTGTTACATAGTCCTTCCCTCCCTAAACCTCCTTCTGCTTCTCTTGAAATCTCAAGTAAGACTTTTCAACCCTCTCTGTGCACAGCATATGGCCCCACACAGTAGGTGTCAACTTGGTTACTCAACCAAACACTAACCTACAAGTTGCTGTGAGTGTATTTTATAAATGTAATTAACATCTAAAATCAGTTGTGTGCTTGTGTGTGTTGGTACTGGGGATCGAACCCAGGGACATTCTACCTCTGCACTACACTCCTAGCACTTTTTATTTTGCATTTTTGAAAGGCTCTCTAAGTTGCTGAGGTTGGCCTGGAACCTGCGATCCTCCTGTCTCAGCCTCCCATGTACTGGGATTACAGGTATGAGTCACCACGCCCAGCAATCAGTTGCCTGTCAGTAAAAATTAGCTTTGAAATGTGGGCGGGCTTCATCCCATCTGTTGAAAGGTCTTTTTTTTTTTGCGGTACTGGGCATTGAACCCAGGGGCATTCTACCTCCAAGCTACACCCCCAGCCCTATTTTTTATTCTTTATTTTGAAACAGGGTCACGCTAAGTTGTGGAGGGCCTCACTAAGTAGCTGAGGCTGGCCATGAACCCGGATCCTCCAGTCTCAGCCTCCCCAGTACTGGGATTACAAGCGTGTGCCACCACACCCAGCTTGCCCGTTGAAAGGTCTTATACCAACGTTTCCCTAGAAGGCATTCTGTCTCAAGACAGGCTGTCTGCCTGAACTGTGGGTTTGGGAATTGCTTCTCCACAGTCATGTAAACCAGTTCCTGGAAATCGCTGGCTCTCTGTTTTTATACATGCATGCACGTGCACACACACACACACACACACACACACTCACACACACACCCTCACACTGTACTTACATGAACTAGAATGTGACCAGGCAATGTGATCTTATGATTCATAATCTTTGAGACCACCGTTGTGTATACAGCTCGTCATTGATGGTGACTGAAACATTGTTATGTGACACATGACTGTGTGTGTGTGTGTATATGTGTGTGTGTGTGTGTGTGCATATCCTGAGCCAACTCAAAGTCAACACACCAAGCCACCAATGGGTAAGTGGAAGAACTGGGGTGCACAAGCGTTGGGCTCCAGAACCCAGGGCACCGGCGGCCTCCCTGGCTCTGCCGCGGCCTCGGGAGGGAGGTCAGCTTCGGGGATCATTGACTGACTGTCACAAAAGTGCTGTATCTCATAGCCATGAAGGGTTTGTGGAACATCTCCTGAAACATTAGCTGACTTGCTGGAAACCAGGGCTTTGAGGTATTTCTGTTTGTTGATTGACTACGTGTCCGTTCACTGTGACCGTGTCTTTCTCCTCTGGGCCAAGCACCCAACCCTTTTTCAGATGTCAAGTTTTTATTCCTGCCCCCTTCTTTCTTAATGGCTGCAATCCCTCCTTCCAGATGGCCGGCCAGGTTCCCAAGGCAAGCCCGTTGCGCTTCTGGAGGCAGAAACTCCAATGCCAGTGGGCTGAGCTCAGACCCTAAGCCCGGGGCGCTTTGCGTGGCTGTAGTGCAGCCTGGTCCGTTTTGACAGGTGCTTGTAGTCAGGTGACCACCGTCCCGGTCAAGCACAGAATATTTCCTTTACCCCGGAAAGTTCCCTGATGCCCTTTGCGGTCACTCCGTCCGTCCCGTGCCCTCAGCCCTCGGCTGCCGCGGCTTTCTCTGTCTCTCCCTCCGCCTTTTCTAGAATGCCACGTGGATCGAATCAGTAAGAACGCGTCTGGCTGCTTTCACTGCGCAATGCTTTTTAGATTTATCCATGTGGCTGCACGTATCCTTAGTGCATTTTATCTCTAAACAGCAGCCCTGGTGTGAATGACCCACAATCCGTGTATGCACTGACCCCTGAGACACGTCTGCCTTGCTTCCAGTTTTTAAGTCTTTTGAATAAAGAGACTAACTGTTCATGAACAGGGTTTTTTTTTTATACATATGTTTTTATTTCTTTTGAGCCAATACCTAGGAGTGGAATTTATGGTAAGTATATGCTAAGTTCATAATAAACTCATGAATCATTTTCCAAACTGGCTGCCATTTTGGATTCCTACCAGCAATGCATAAGCTATTCTGATGTTCCATATCCTCGTCGGTAATTAATATGGTCAACATTTAAATTTTAGCTGTTCTAAGTTATGAAGTGGTTTTCTTTTTTCTTTTTCTTTTTCTTCTTTTTTTTTGTACTGGGGATTGAAACCAGGGCCATTCTACCTCCAAGCTATACCCCCAGCCCTATTTTATTTTTCATTGTGAAATAGGGTCTTGCTAGGATGCTGAGAGTCTCAGTATGGTCCTGAGGCTATCCTTGAACCTACAATCCTCCTGCCTCAGTCTCCCAAGTGCTGAGATTACAGGCGTGCACCGCCACACCTGGCTTTAATTCGCTTTTCCATGATGACTAGTAATATTCTACATTTTGTCAAGGGCTTATTGGCCATTGGTCTATCTTCTTTAAGAAATAATTTGTTCAAATATTTTGCTCCTTTTACAATGTAGTTGTCATCTCTTTAAATTTTGCTTTTTATTTTGAAATAGAGATTCACAGAAGGTGCACAGAAGTCTACAGGCAGGTCCAGTGAGGTCTCCCCCAGTGTTGGCCTCTTGCATAACTCTAGTCCCTAATCAAAACAGGAAACGGGCGCTGGCATACTCCGGAGAGCTGATGCCGATTCCTCTAGTAAAATATGCACTGGTGTGTGCGTGTGCATAGGGTTGTGTTTGTGTATCTAGCTCTGTGCACTGTGTAGCTCTGTCCCATGTGTAGCTTCATGTCGACACCAGTACAAGCTGGACGGCTGTGTTGTCACAAGACTCCTTTATCGACATACTCAGTCTTCAATCCTCCAGTCCCTGACCTCTGGCAACCACAGACTTGCCCCTTGTGTCTATAATTATGATATTTAATGAATGGTGTATAAATTGAATTATTCTGTTTATATCCTTTTGCTCTCGTTTTCTTTCACTTGTTATAATCCCCTCGATGTTCATCCAAGTTGTTGGGTGCATCAATAGTTTGTTCTTTTTATTGCTGAATAGTATTCCATAGTATTGATTATTTAAAAAGAACCATTCACCCATTGAAGAAGTTTGCATAGTTTCTAGTTTGGGCTATTATTACCAATAAAGCTGCTGTGAAGATCCATGCAATTGCCGGGCTTGGTGGCACACGCTTTGTAATCCCAGTACATGAGAGGCTGAGACAGGAGAATCACAGGTTCGAGGCCAGCCCTCTGCAACTTAGTGAGACTGTTTCAAAATAAAAAAATAAAATAGGGCTGGGGGGTGTAGCTTGGAGGGAGAATACCCCTGGGTTCCATCCCTAGTACTACATAAAAAATAGATATAATCATATCATTTTTCTTTTTTGCCTGTTGGTATGGCAGATTACGTTGATTGTTTTTTAAATATTAAACTAGCCTTGCTTACCTGCAATTAATCCTACATGCTCATGGTATATTATATGTATTTTTAAAATACATGGTTAGATTATCTTTGGTTTTTTTACTCACCATGGTATTTTCTCTGACAGACGTAGAATCCAGGATGGCTCCTTTTTACAAACAAGCAAAACCCTATGCCCTGGCTGCTCTTCTGGCTGCGCACGCTTCCGCCCCAGGCTGGACCCCAAGCCGCCCTGGTGCTGTGTAAAGGCCACAGGTGTTCCCTGGGCCTCGCTGTTGCTGACGTTGGGCAGGGACCTCTTTGTCGTGGGGCCTTTCCTGTGCATTTTAGGATGTTTAACGGCATCCTTGGCCGCTACCCACTAGATGCAGTTGCACCTGCGAGTTGCAGCAGCCCAAGATGTCTTCAGACAGCGCCAAATTCCCACCTGGTAGGATGGAGGGGGGATGGAAATCATCCCCCGCCCCTGGCGAGAGCCAGTCAGTACATTCAGCCCCTCCCTTTAGCTGCAGGGATGTTCTTTTTTTTTTTTTTGCGGTACTGGGGATTGAACGCAGGTGCGTTCTACCTCTGCGCTACGCCCCCGGCCCTATTTTTTATACTTTATTTTGAAACCGGGTCTCACGAAGTTGCGGAGGGCCTTGCTAAGGAGAGAGAGAGAGAGAGAGAGAGAGAGAGAGAGAGAGAGGAGAGAGAGGAGAGAGAGAGAGAGAGAAAGAGAGAGAGAGAGAGAGAGAGCTGAGGCTGGCCGCGAACCTGGATCCTCTGGTCTCTGCCTCCCAAAGTACTGGGATTACAAGCGTGAGCCACCACGCCCGGCTGCAGGGATGTTCTTCTATGCTGGTTATGCCTGGCCTGCAGCAAGTGCTCGGGGAGTGGTAGTTGTAGTGGTGCGGGCTGGGGGTTGTAACAGGGTTATTACGGTCAACTGTAAAATCTCCTGCCTGCCTGTCAGACTCAGGATGCCAGGAACCTGGGCCCTGGTTGATCGCCATAGGAGGAGTTCCCTGGAAGCCTTGGGCCTACCCAGGCTCCCACCGCCAGGTCTTGGTCTCAGAGAGCCCTCTGGTGGCTAATGGGGAAGGTGCAGGCTCCGGAGGACAAAGGAAGGAGGGGCGGGCTGCGCGGAGAGCCCGGGTGTCCTGGGGAAGGAGAGGCAGCAGTGGGCCTTATCTCTGTGGAGTGCTCTGTGGGCCTTGGGGTGAGAAACTTCAGGAAAGGTGGTGACTGCTTCAGTGTTTCCCAAAGACAATTCGGGGTACGGGACATTTTTTTTCTTTATCTGAATAGTTATGCATTTTCATGTGTGTGGGGGAAAATGGCAATTCTCAAATCCTTTAGTTTATGGATATTAGCATGTTAAAAGGAATAAAAATATTTTTTCATGACTCCAAATACATTTAAAGGAAAATATTAAGTACAAGTGGTATTTTTTTCTGGGCAAAAAGTACAAAAGGGTTTAGCAAAACAACAAATTTGGGCAACAGTGGACTAGATTATTTATGATTTTCTGCTGGGTCCTGATAAGTGTATCCCATCTATTCTCTACTGGTAGGGTAAATGGTCACCATTTACTGTTTGTGCCTCAAAATGCTCTTTGCAATTATTATTCCACACAATAATATGAGGTAGGTATTATCACTGTTGTTTACTATATTAGTTTTACTGAAAAAAAATGAGGTCAAACTGAACTTTGACAAATGAGCAAAGACATTGGTATAAAGAAGTTTTATTAACAAATGGTATTGGAACGGCTGGACAATAAGTCAGGTGTGGTGGTGCACACCTGTAATCCTCGTACTTGAGAGGCTGAGACAAGAGGATCGCAGGTTCAAGGCCAGCCTCAGCAACTTAGGGAGACCCTGTTTCAAAATAAAAATTAAGAGCCAGGCGTGGTGGCGCACGCTTGTAATACCAGTACTTGGGAGACTGAGACAGGAGGATCCGGGTTCAGGGCCAGCCTCAGCTACTTAGTGAGGCCCTCTGCAACTTAGTGAGACCCTGTTTCAAATAAAGAATAAAACATAGGGCTGGGGGTATAGCTCAGAGGTAGAATGCCCCTGAGTTTAATCCCCAGTGCCACAAAAATAAATAAATAATAAATAAAAATTAAGAATGTCTGGGGGTGTAGCTCAGAGGTAGAATGCCCCCCTGGGTTCAATCCCCAGTAATACACACACACACACACACACACACACACACACACAAACATACAATTTAGACGCTGTCCTTATATACTTCACAACAACAATGAACTCAAAATGAATCTCAGACCGAACTATAAAATGCAAAAGTTTATACCCTTAGAAGATAACATAAGAGAAAATCTAGATGACCTTGGGTTTGACAGTGACTTTTTAGATACAACACCAAATGTCACCATCTGCGAATTGATATGCTGGACTTCATTACAATTAAAACTTTCTATTCTGCGAAAGACACTGTCAAGTGAATGAAAGACAAGCTAAAGAGTGGGAGAAAACATCTATAAAAATCTATTGGATAAAGGATTGTTATCCAAAATATACAAAGGGCTATTAAAACTCAACAATAAGAAAACAACCTGACTTAAAAGTGGGCCAACTACCTTAAGAGCCACCTTACTAATGAGGAGATATCGAATGCCAAAAACAAAACAGACGAAAACTCCACATTGTAGTCATGAGGGACATACACATTGGAACAAAAATGAGACACCACTACATACCCAACAGAGTGGGCCAAGACCAGAGCACTGACAGTAAACGCTGGAAAATGAGTCTGTGGAGGAACAGGAACTCTCATTCAGTGCTGTAAAGGATGGAAAGTGGTACAGACACTTTGGCAGTTTCTTACAAAACTAAACACACCCTTACCATACGATCCAATAATTGCCCTCCTCAGTATTTACCCGAAGGAGCTGAAAACTCGTGTCCACACTAGAACCTGGACATGGATGTTTGGAGCAGCTTTCCTCATAGTTGCTAAAACTTGGGAAGCCACCTAGATGTCCTTCAGTAGGTGACTGGACAGATGAACGGTAGTCCATGCCAACCATGGAATACCATGGAGGACTGAAAAGAAATGAGCTTTCAGGCCATGAAAAGACGTGGGGGAGACTTGCATGCATATTCTGAGTGAAAGAAAGCCATCTGAAAAGGCTGCTACTATATGATCGTGGCTCTATGACTTTCTGGAAATGGTGAAGCTGTGGACAGTGAGATCGATGGTTTCTGGGGTTAGGAGGGAGGAAAGGATGGACAGGCAGAGCATAGAGGGTTACAGGGCAGTGGAACTACTCTATATGCGACCATCATGTGCAGTTGTCCAAATCCATAGAATGTGCAACACCATGAACGAATCCTACTGTGCACTCTGGATTTGGGGGATGGTGTGTCAACCACTGTAGGCTCATTGATGTATCAAATGTCCCACTCTTGTGTAGGGTGTTGACACATGCTTAGGGGAAGGGGTTCATGGGATATCTCTATCTTTCACTCAGTTTTGCTGTGAACCTAAAATTGCTCTCAAAAAAGCGGTGTCTCATAGGCCAGATGATAGCTGATCAAGGCCACATCGTGTGTGACAGAGCCAGGCCTGGAACCGAGCCCGTGCGCCCCCAGCCCCACAGCCTGCAGGAGCGGCTCCCACAGATGTGCCTTCTCTACCAGCAGGACTGGGGAGTCCACGGCAGGACCCGGCTTCCCAGTCTCAGAATGACCACGGTTGCCTGGTGCGGTCACATTCTGCTGGGTGAGCTGTGGGCTTCAGTCAGTGGCAGAGGGTCTCTCTGGGTGCCAGGAGGGCCGGCTCCCCGAGACTTGTGATAGTAAGCCCCCTGCCTCCACCAGTGCGATGTGGTGCAGAGCGTGGGTAGTGGACTGTCACTCAAAGCCTCAGTTTCCCCACCCTTAAATTGAGGAGCTTGAACCACTGCAGACAGTGACTCTAGTTTTGTGTGTCCAGGTAGTATTCATAGATCTACTGTAGCAGTTACGCCAGATTTGGGGGGTTCCCTTGCTTGATGGTGTCTAGGATCCCTTCTAACTCCCTAATTCCATGAATCTTGACTTGAGGGGAGGGGCTATAGAATCTCATGTATTCCCCTGACCTGACCCCAACAGACTAAATGACGCAGAAATTAACAGTAAAAAAGATACTTTATTGTTAAAAAAAAGAAGAATCACATGACCAAAAATTCACACATTTCAAGGCTCACACTCTGCAACACAAATATCAATCGGCCCTCACCTACACAGCTCTCTCTGTAAGCAGCAGCCCTGTAGGCAAGAGCCTCTGTTATTCCTCCTTTTAGCTTTCGACTCTAGAAACACACATGAAAAGTCAGTGGACCAGAGAGGACTGGCAGGGGACGGAGTGAGGCCGCCAGAGGCCTCCCTGGCTTCCGGTCCTGCCACTCCTGGCTACATATACTCTACACATGTGGTTACACGGACTATATGTGGGTGCCCACATATGTAGAGACGTGCCCACACTGCCCTCCATGCATGGAGTCGAATCAGTGCAGGTAACACTTGATTGGCAGGCATTTGAGACGGAGGGGCAGGAAAGGCAGGTGTCCGTCGGGTATTCTGCCGGTCTGCTCCCTGCCTCCACCTTGCCCTGACTCTGAATTCTGAGTTACTTCTGTCTAGAGTTAAAAAAAAATCCCTTTGGAAAACACGTCCAGACGGTAAAGTTGAAAAGTGCCAAAGAATTTTTCAAAATAAATGAAGAATTATTTCCTTCCTGCCATGGGTCAAAAGTGCCTGGAGACTTGGGACGAAGAACCGAGTTCCATGAGGTCTGAGTTCTCAGTGAGGAAGGGTCGAGGTGTGCAGAATCCTGACCCTCACCCACACGGCCCGCTCTGGCTGCAGACCCTGTGGGTAAGAGTCTTCATTGCTCCTCCTGGTAACTTCTGTCTCCAGAAACAACACACATAAAAGGCAGGGGACCCGGGAAAGGGACTGGCTGGGGACGGGGTGGGGAGGCCACCAGAGGTATTCATTCCTGTGATTTTAAGAGGCAGAGCACATTCCTTGCACTGGGCTACAGGCCCAAGCCTCTGTGGGAGCCCTTGTCACCCTGGTGACGAGCACAGCGCCCGACACCGAACAGACACTGGACGGTTGATACAGGGAATGTGTCGCGACGCAGGTGCCCAGGTGGCTTTTGTGTCCTGCTCACCTCTCAGCCCCTAGGATGACACGGTGTGGCCCTCCAAGCTCAGACAACCCTGAGCCTCAGCTCCGCAGCTGGCACAGTGGCTGCCTGTTGGGCACGAACCCGCCTGCCTCTAGCACGGGGTTCTGGGCAGCTGTCAGCTGTCAGGACGCCCCCGGCCACGCTGACCCCATAGTTCAAGCCTGCCTTCCTCGGACTGGCGATGGCGAATCCACGAGACAGCCAACCTCTGGCTCATCCCCGGCCATCCCTGGCCGTGGTCGGTGATCCTGGTTCTCCAGGGTGGCTGCTCTGTGCACACCCTCTCCCAGGCCCGAGTGTTGTTTTTGAAGCACTACCTTCAGCTTCCCTCCCCCTGCAGGGACCAGCTGGGGACTGGAAGAGCACATTTTGAGGGATGGCCGTCTAGAGTGGTCTGGGCTCCCCCCTCTCCCAGTCACTCCCAGACCTCGGCCTCCCCGCTTTCCTCTGGGAACAGGGCGCTAGAACATGACCTCCTCGCAGCTCCCGTAGTCACTCTCCACCATGTCGGAGCCCTCATAGTTGGGGGGAGCTCGGGGCTGACCCCGGCCTGCGGGGGGTCCACCCTCCACCTCGCAGTCTGCATAGGAGGGCCCGGCCCGGCTGAGGCGCATGCTCACCCCCTTGTAGCCGCCCTCTGCCAGGCAGGGCCCGGCCCCTCCCTGCCGGAACTGCGAGTGGTAGTAGCTGATGGCCGTGTACTCGTTGAGGCAGGGGGCGAGCAGGCGCTCCCGGGGACTGGGGGGCCGCGGGGGCATCAGATCTTCCAGGTTCTGGTTGCTGTAGCGGGGTGGGAGGGGTGCCCGCTTGTTTTCCAGCTCCAGGGGGAAGGGGAAGCCCCCATAGAGGCCGGGGGGCTCCGGCATCACAGCAGGGGCGGTGTGGCGGTGAGGCGAGGGTGGCAGAGGGCCCTGGGTCACCTCGGAGTGTGGGTATTCCCAGCGGTCCTTCCTGGAGTAAGTGGGGGGCCACACCATGGCTCCGCCGGGGTACACTGAAAGGGAACAATAAGAGAAGGTGAGTTGAGTGTCCCATGAAGGTTCCCGCAGCCCCCATGGCTGCCGTGTACAGCAGCGTCTGTGGTGGAGATGGCCCAGGGGCAGATGGGTCTGTGGTCCGTCCACGCACAGGGTCTCTGAAGCTTAGGCTGATATGTAAGATCCAACGGGGGCAAATTCAAGGCCAGAGGTTTAACCCAAAGCCAGCCTGTCTTGCAAATCCGCCACTGATCTGAGTCAGTGGACTGGAGAGGAAGATGGGGCGCTCCATGCAGCCCGCCCCTGGACAGGCAACTCCACCCACGGCTACTGGAGAGGTTTTTGTTTGTTTGTTTGTTTGTTTTTGGTGGTCCTAGGGATTGAACCCAAGGATATTCTACCTCTGAGCTATACCCCCAGCCCTATTTTATTTTTTAATTTTAGAACAGGGTCTCACTAAGTTGAGGAGAACCTTGCTAAATTGCTGAGGTTGGCTGCCAATCTGCAAGCCTCCTGTCTCAGCCTCCCAAATACTAGGATTACAGGCATGCGCCGCCACGCCCGACTCCTCCTGGAGAGTTTAATCTCCTAATTGAAGGGCGATACACGGTTTGGATGTGATGGTGTCTATTACAGAGAGTGGTGAAATGGGGGTGTGGCTTGGAAGAGGAGACCAGGAGCCCTCAGTCCTGGACCTGTCTCTGCTACTGAAAAGTTGGGTGCTTGAGAATAAGTCCCTTCATCTCTATGGGCCCCTACTGGGACACATCATGAAAACACCTGTTGTAACTACAGGTGAATACATTGGAAAAAGAGAGAGTGCTTTGCAAATCACCTCCTTTTGAGCCAAAGACAAGAGGAGGGTGAATTTCTTCCTCCAGGCCAGCAAGCCTGAGTGCAGGGTGCTGCGACTCGACTGGGCACCAGAAACGTGGACCTGTTTCTTTTTCCCTTCCTAGAAACGCATAAGTGTGCACGCATCCCCTTTGACTCCAGGGATTCTGCCCAACCCTCTCCAGGGTTTGCAGGTTTCTGGGATGAACATCAATCCTACGGAGTGGTTTGGAAGCTAGAGGAGGAATCATGGTGCAGCACAATGATTCTAGTCAAGAGACCTGGCATCTTCCCCAGCCGTTGGTGCACTGTGACCTTGACTACATCCCTCCATGTCCCATCCCAAGGGGTTGGACCGAGTGGTGGCTGAAGACGCTCGAGCCTCAATGGAGTAGTTAGGTCTACCGCCCCATTCCGTCAATCCCAGAGGGCTCTGGCTGTACTGACCCATCTCCTCGCCTGACCAGGTTCTCTTAATGATGGACTCATGGTCGGAGTGGGACGAGAGCGCAGCTGGCGGGAGCCTGGGAGGGACACTGCAGACCACTGGCCGTTGCTTAGAGCTGGGTCCAAAAGTGACGAGTTCATTCGGAACTGACGTCTTGCTGGGCTCTGTTTGGTTCAGGTTGTTGCAGGAGCTGGTGCTCAGCGGGTCAAGCTCGATGGCAGGCATGGCTTGGGTGTCAACACCAACACTCCTGGCCAGGAGGTCTGGGTCCTCCATGGCCACAGGCTTGTGAGACTTGCAACGGCGACAGTAGATGAGAAACACCGCAATGCTTACGATGAGGAACGGAATGGCTACCATGAGGATGAGTAGCTCCTGCTGTCCCCAGTCCCCCCTCTCGATCTCCGGAGTGACGAGGCAGTGTCCCTCTGAGCAGCCCCTCGCCTCCATTTCACACCTGTGGAGACAGAGAAGTTGTCAGGGGACTGTCACTATGCTGTCCTTTCCGTGTCCTCTTACAAAGGGTAGAGACCCTCGCCCTCAAGCATACCACTTTCACTGTACACACACAAAAGTAATGATCAAACACATCGACACCAGAACTTTCTGTCCTCCCCAAGGAAGCCTGTGCCTCAGTTACACCCTAATTTGGGACCCTTAGGACCTTGGCTCCCCTGAGCGTGCCCATTTTTTTCCACCAGTGAGATCTAGGTATTGGATAGTCTCTCCACCAAGGAGCTGAGATTTCCAACCAACCATAGTTGGAAGTTTCCAACCAGCTAGAGTAGAGGCAGATGGCATTCCCAGCTGTCCCCTGGCAAGAATGTCAGGATCCCAGATACAAGTCAGCGTTGCCTGTGATGGTGACCAGGCATCAGCACTCCCTGCTGCTCTTCACCAGGTCACAGGAACCCACCATGGTCCTGCACAGACCAGCTACCTCGCACTGGGCCACTCGCTCAGAGAAAGCACTTGAAACCAGATGACCTCTTAGGCCATCTTCAGCTGGGCACAGCTCCTAGGAGACCTCGGTGGCCAGCTTTGTCTGTATTTGAGGGCCACTGGGAAAGGTTCCCTCACCCCACTTGAGCCAAAACATCTCCCAGTGCCTGAAACTTCACCCGCAGCAGTTTGTTCTTTGGGGTTAAATGGTGTCTCCCCCATGTTCCTTTTTTAAAATGCAAACACCACTGTCATGAAGGGCCATGAAGTGTCCCCCAGCACGTCTGATAAATAACATTCCTTAGAGCAAAGCAGGGTGGGGAGGGGGGCAGGAAATGGCACTCGCTGAGAAAAAGGACACAGGTCATCAACATATGGGGTGATCTTAGGAAGCCCTTTCCCTCCAGGCCTCAGTTTCCCCATCCATAAAATGGTGGGTGAACTATATCATTGGCTTTTTTTGTTTGTTTGGTACTGGGAGTTGAACTCAGGGGCATTCTACCTTTGAGCCACACCCCCAGCCCTATTTTACTTTTTATTTTGAAATGGAGTCTTGCTAAGTTACTATGTGCTACTGGCCTTGAACCTTCAAGCCTCCTGTCTCAGCCTTCCAAGAACTCGGATTATAGGTGTGCACCACCGCGCCTGGCTGATTGTTGGCTCTTATACACCGGCTGATAGCCAGAGGGTCCCTTGGGAGCTTTTTAAAAATAGAATTCAAACCCATTCTTGGAGATTCTGATTCAGTTGGTCTAGGTGGGGTCCAGGAATCTCTAATTTTCACAAGTCTCCCTCATGACTTCTTAAAGGTAATCGTCAAAATCTCTTCAACTCTTGGATTCTAGGAACAACTCTCTTTCCCTTGCAATCCCCACTGCCCAGCACAGTAGGAGGCACAGAGAGCACCCAGAGGGGTCTGCGATACCGCGGTGCCTGCGCCAAGCGGAATCATGTTGCCCCAGCCACTTTCTGAGAAGTCACTGTGCAGAGCAAGTGCATGGCAGCCATTTATTTTCAGACTTCAGCAAAGATCAGAAGTACCGGCTGAGATGTGTGGCTTCCTGGGCCCCAACCCATGAGTCTGATTCACAGGTTCAGAACAGGGCTTGGGAAATCTGTCTTTTTAACAAGCACACCCCTCCTTTCAAAGTGTCCTGATATAAGTGGTTGGAGGGAAAGCCTTAGAGGTCAGGCCTCTGGAGTACTCAGTGCTTGGACTCCCATTGGCGTCTCTAGAGGGCAGAGTGCAGAGGTTCCCTAGTGGTGCTAACCCCAGCATGAGGAGCCAAGGGCAGCGGCCCCTCCTGTGCTTACCTGTCCCCTGTGTACGGGTGAGGGCAGTTACAGGAAGCCCCTTCAGGGGAGGAGATGCAAGTTCCACCTGCCAGGCAGGGTGCAGACGTGCAGTTCTCCCTTCCTTGTTCACAGTGCTTCCCGGAGAACGGTGGGGGACACTTGCATACATAGCCTGGGAGAAAGAGAAGGAGGTAAGAGAGCGACTGGCCTAGTAGTTAGGGGAGACCGTGCACATGTTTGCAGACTCCTGTGTTCACGCCATCATTCAATAGCTGTTCATAATACCATGGGTGGTACTTCCTTCTTGCCAAACACCACGCTGGGCGTTGGTGCCCTGCTGAACAAGAGGAGTTGGCCCTGCCCTCAAACTACTTATGTCAAGAGAGAGAACAGGCACCTGAAGAATAACAATGACCATCACCACCATCACCATCATCATCATCATCATCACCATCACCATCACCATTGCCATCATACAATCATCATCATCATCACCGTCATCATCACCATCACCATCATCATCATCATCATTACCATCACCACCATCATCACCATCACCATCATCACCATCATCATCATCTCCATCATCACCATCATCATTATAACCACCAACATCATCATCACCATCATCATCACCACATCGTCATCTTCACCATCACTGTCATCATCATCACCATCATCACCATCATCACCATCATCACCATCATCACCATCATCATCATCATCATCACCACCATCACCATCACCACCATCATCATCACCATCACCACCATCATCATCACCATCACCACCATCATCATCACCATCACCACCATCATCATCACCATCATCATCACCATCACCACCATCATCATCACCATCACCACCATCATCATCACCATCACCA
>PVJS01038045.1:0-19607 GCA_004027185.1 Glis glis
CTTTATTTTGAAACCGGGTCTCACGAAGTTGCGGAGGGCCTCACTAAGTAGAGAGAGAGAGAGAGTGAGAGAGAGACAGAGAGAGCAGAGAGAGAGAGAGAGAGAGAGAGAAAGAGCTGAGGCTGGCCGCGAACCCGGATCCTCCGGTCTCTGCCTCCCAAAGTACTGGGATTACAAGCGTGCGCCACCACGCCCGGTTATTTTTTATTTTTGAAACAGGATCTTGCTAAGTTGCTGAGGTTGACCTCGAACCTGCAATCCTCCTGTCTCAGCCTCCCAAGTACTGGGATTATAGGTGTGCGCCACTACACCCAACTGGAATTAGCTTGTTTTAATGTGATAGAAATGCTGAAATGATGCTAGACCTATTTGCTTCTCCCCTTTATATAAAAAAAAAATCCATGAAAGCAATCGTTTGGTTTCCTACCACTTTAGCAGTTAATTGAGGGATAGCAGCAGTTCCTACCAGTTAACGTGCTGGAGTAGCCTTGTAAAGGGTGGTGTTGGACCTGCTTGCTGCTCTTAGCAGGTTTAACTCTTCCTTTTGTATCCAGAGTTTTTCAAGATAAAAAGATGAGGAAGTGGTTTGAGGATATATCATGTCACACATTGCTCTGGTTTTAAGAATTTCCTTTTCATAGCCGGGCGTGGTGGTGCACGCTTGTAATCCCAGTACTTGGAAGGCCGGGACAGGAGGATCGCAGATTCACAGCCAGCCTCAGCTACTTAGTGAGGTCCTCTGCAACTTAGTGAGACCCTGTTTCAAAATAAAGAATTAAAAAATAGGGCTGGGGGTGTAGCTTGGAGGTAGAATGCCCCTGGGTTCAATCCTCAGTTTTGCAAAAAAATGAAAAATTTCCTTTTCATAATCAACTCTGTCCAGACTCAAAATTGTCCTGTCATATTATTTATTTATTTATTTATTTATTTATTCTGCAGTACTGGGGATTGAACCCAGGGACATTCTACCTCCGAGTTACACTCCACCCCTATTTTTTATTTCTGTTTTTCTTTTTTTTTTGTGGAACTGGGGATTGAAGCCAGGGGCATTCTACCTCAGAGCTACACCCACAGCCCTATTTTTTATCCTTTATTTTGAAACAGGGTCTCACTAAGTTGCGAAGGGCCTCACTAAGTAGCTGAGGCTGGCCGTGAACCTGCGATCCTCCTGTCTCAGCCTCCCAAGTACTGGGATTACAAGCGTGTGCCACCATGCCCGGTGTCCTGTCAAATTTAAAACACAATAATACTTACTGAGTTTTTTTCTGGTTATAATCCAGTAAATGCTCACTGTCTAGTATTTGGGAACTCTGACAAAGTACAGAGAGAATGCAGTCATTCACAGTTAAGCACTGTAGCCATTTTGCTATCTTTTTTTTACTTTTATTTTTTGCATACTTTTCTAACGTAGGCGAGATCGCTTCCTGAGCACCGTGCCGTCTGTAATAAGCCTCTTCCCAGGCTGATGGTGCTTTGTAAATGTCACGTTTAATGGCCTTAGAACAGCCATCTTGTAGATGAGCCGTGCTTCTTATAACCTCTGCAGCAGGGCAGGTTTGAGGAGTCTTCATTCAAGTAATTCCAGAGACAGAAAGACACCAATGTGTTTCCAGGGCCCAGGATTTGGTAAGAAATAGCTCTCAGAGGCTGGGGTGTGGGGGTGCATGCCTGCAATCCCAGGACTTGGGAGGCCGAGACAGGAGGATCGCAGGTTGGAGGCCAGCGTCCACAAGTTAGCGAGACCCTCTGCAACTTAGTGAGACCTTGTTTCAAAATGGATAAATAAATAAATAAATACAGGCTGGGGGGGGTGTAGCTCAGAGGTAGAATGCCTCTGGGTTCAATCTTCAGTACCATTAAAAAAAAAATAAAAAGAAAAAACAGCTCTCTGAAACCGTGGGGCCTGCTGTAAATTTTTACAAGCAACCTGCCTAGCCCAGCTGACACATTCTTTTCTAATTTCCTTACACTCTCTTTGGTGTTCAAAACAGACTCGGGAATGGAATGTCTTGACCTTTTGCTTCGGAAGCGGGAGCAGAGGGTTTGGTGGCCACAGAGAGGGCTCTGGGTGTTGGCTCTTGAGAAAGGGCTCTGGACAGTCCCAGCAGGAGAGACAGCACCTCCTCTCTCGCTGCAGGGGAAGGAGCCAGGGCTGAGCCCGGCGCACCTGGAGAGGGTTTGCATTTCTTGCAGGGCCCGAGCCAGGGCTGCAGACAGCCCGAGCGGCATCCTGGGTGGGGCCAGGCATGGCCTGGATTGTTCCTCAAGTGTGGCCACCAGGGTCCCGGGAGGACAGTGGACGAGGGTCGGACAGGTGCGTGTCTAAGGTGGGTGTGTGGCCTTGAGGTGTTCAGGCTGAGGCCCCCGCATGGAGAAGTCTGCTGGGATAAGAAGCTCGCGGAAGGGAGCGGTCCCAAGGCATTTGGCAGCAGAGTAGGTGTTTAATCGATTCTTGGGGAGGTGGATGGGTGAACGTGGGCTGAGGAGGTTCGCTGGGCGGGAGAGGGGAAGGACCTTTGTCCCAGCCCTCTTGGTGAGCTGGGAATGGGTGAAATTTCCACATGTTGCCTGCATCCTGCTAAATGAACCTCTGCGTAACAGTGCTTGTTCAAATGAATATTGTGCTAATGAATTGTTCAGTGATTTTCCGTCCCCTTAATACGATGAAAGAACAAAATGGTTATTTTTATTATTCTTCCAGGTTAAACTTGGAACTTCGTCTGTTTGCTTTTGCACTCTGCACCGCGATGAGCCTCAACATAAAATATTGGTTTTGGTTAATCCCCAGGACACAAAGACAGGTCGGTAGTTATTAATGGGTGTGTGAGTGCGCGCGTGTGTTTCTGGGGATAGAAGCTAAGTCCCTGCATGTGCTCATTAAGCACTCTACCACTGAGCTACACCCCCAGCCCACGATTTTTAAAACAGGGATCCTGATTTTGTCAAATGCAAGGGATGGAATCAACTGTTTAAGAAATGATGGTTATGCTCTTAGATCGAATTTAGAAGAACATCAAGGCAGAGCCGATCTATTTTCAGCTTTTAGAATCCTACTAGTTCATTATTATTTCTTGACATACATATCTTTTTAAAAATCACACAAACAAACAAAGCTTTTTTATGGTACTGGTGCTCATAAAAGGGCCTAGTGTATGCTAGGCAAGCGCTCTACCATGGAGCTACACCCCGGCCTTATATCTTTGCTCCCTTTCTTTTCTTTCTTTTTTCCCCCTGGTACTGGGGATTGAATTCAGGGGTGTTCTACATCTGAGCTATACCCTCAGATCTTCTTATTTTGAAGCAGGGTCTCACTAAGTTGCTCCAGGCTTCGCCAAGTTTCTGAGGCTGGCCTCGAACGTGTCATCCTCCTGTGTCAGCCTCTCAAGTCCTGGGATTACAGGCGTGCACCCCCACACTCAGCTGCGATGTTTATATCTTTTTGTGTATCTTGCCTGCAGCGGCAGTCCTCAGAGCAGCTTTTGGGGGGTAGTGCTTGCTATTCTTAACAGCACCACGCAGAAGTGCATGCACGGGGCAC
Organism: Glis glis; assembly: GCA_004027185.1. Classification (NCBI taxonomy): domain Eukaryota; kingdom Metazoa; phylum Chordata; class Mammalia; order Rodentia; family Gliridae; genus Glis; species Glis glis. The sequence goes on from PVJS01038045.1 coordinate 3,539, forward strand.
GACTCTACTGTCCGACCGACAGTCAGCACAACCCTGTGGATTGAAAGGACCATTCTTATCCCTTCCATAGAGAGGAGGGCAGAAGGCCTCTGAGTGGCCACACAGCTAGAGCTGGGGAGGGATTTTTTGCGAGGTGACGATTGGGTGGGGGCTTTGTTTCTGGTGGTGAAGTTTCTGGAATCTGTAAGGCATTATTCTCCCTTTGCATGATGAAGAGACTGTGACAAGCTTCTAGCTCCTTGGAGTAAGTTCTGGAGAAAGGGCAGGGCTGTGCTCAGCTGCATCTGGAACAGGGGATGGGGGCTGCCGGCCTTGGGCAGGGTGAAGTTGGCAGCGGGGAAGGGAGGCCTGTTGGTCTGTCCTGAGCCCAGGGCACCATGAACTGAAGTGAGACGCCTATTTCTAACTTGGTGGGGCTCTCAGTTGGACTAGAACCTGATTTAGCAATTTTTCTTTTTTATTATACTTCCCTGAGTTTTACAGATTTCATACAATGACTATATATTGATTTCCTAATAAGAAATAATAATAAGTGCCAGGCATTGTGGTGCATACCTGTAATCCCAGTACTTGGGAGGCTGAAGCAGGAGGATCACAAGTTCGAGGACAGCCTCAGCAATGTAACAAGACCCTGTCTCAAAACAAGAAGGGCTGGGGTGTAGCTCAGAGCACCTCTGGGTTCAATCCCCAGTATAAAAAAATACCCTTTTATAATTAGTCCTCCTAGCTGGGCGTGGTAGTGCATGCTTGTAATCCCAGTACTTGGGAGGCTGAGACAGGAGGATTGCAGGTTTGCGGCCAGCCTCAGCATCTTAGTGAGGCCCTCAGCAACTTAGTGAGACCCTGTTTCAAAATAAAGAATAAAAAAATCAGGCTGGGGCTAGAGCTCAGAGGTAGAATGCCCTGGGTTCAATCCTTAGTACCGCAAAAAAAAAAAAAAAAGCCCTCCTTAAATGATGTGGTATCTGGCAAAAATTTGGGGTTACGGGTCTTACCTACAATTTGCAGGGGGCTCCTTCAGTTCCCTTGGAGGTGGACTCTCTTGCCTGCCCCCTGCCTGTCTGTCTGGGGTTTGCACCCAGAGAATTGCCCAGTTTACTTTGTGTTGCAAAGCCCAAGGTGGCGGCATCTTTACGTCAAGCTGTTGAGAATGTAAAACTGTACTCTGTGCTTTGCTTTTTTGCTAAGTATGAAACCCAAGTGTGCTTAGCTGGGAGTCCGGGGCATGTTGGCAAAACCTCCTTGTGGCTCCAGGGCTGGCGGAGGCTGAGGTGCGTGTGAGAGCGTTCCTATTAGGGCGCAGGGTGTCACCAACCTCAGTCGCTCGCTCGGAGCCTTGACTGCCATGAACAGCGGGACTGTGAGGACCTCCAGCCTTTCTCCCGGCCTCGAGTTTGCGACTCCACTACCACATCAGTAAAATGAAAAGATGTGCCCATAGGTGCCCCTTAAGTGCATAGATGGCCAAAAACTCTAAAAGCATTGTTTACCCATTTTATGAAAATGTCCAAATACTAGCAGCTCCCTCTGACCCCCTTTTATGCATTTCACAATATTCTGGTTACAGATCTTTAACTATAATTTGCATAATGTAAACATAGGACTGACTCTTAGAAATCTGTTTCCCATTTGTATTGGACTTAATTTTTTGGTTGCTTTAAGGAATGCACCATAATAAATATTCATAAGCTCTAAGAAATCTCACTATGGACCCCTCCTCATATATAACAGCGCTTTAAATAAAGTTTCCAAATGTTTTCCTGCTGCCGTGGGCTCTGTGGTGCTGGCTGTGGTTTTGCATGATTTAAAAAAAAAAAAACCAAAAACCAAAAAGCCCTCAGGTGTTGTTGGAGCTTGGTGCTCTTTAATCTGGTATTTAGAAGCAGGCACAGGTTTTTCCCCACATGCATGGCTCATCTTGTGGCTTGAAGCACGTGGAGCCTGTAGCAGCTGGTGCTATCAGGGACACTACTTACAGCTTTGACACATGTGTCACCTCACCCTTCGGCTGAGCTGGGACCGTGGAGAATGCCGTAGCTGGCTCCTTTGTCATTTTCCTCCAGTTCTGTTGGGGAAGGCCGCGCACGCTTTTGGGTACGTGTGTCTGAGTGGAAGCTGAAGGAATCAGAAGCTGTTTGATCAGCCCCGTGTAGAAGTTAATTATTGATGAGCTGCTGGAATCCATCACAGTAACTTCCCATAACCCTGAGAGCAAACGCGAAATATCCTGGAATTGCGAATTCCCCGGGGGCGGTTAATGTTCATGGCAGTCTGCTAAAACATAAGGGAGAAAGTGTTCTACCTTAGTGAGACTCTGTTTCAAAATTTAAAAAATACCTAAATAAAAAAAAGGGCTGGGGGGTGTAGCTCGGAGGTAGAATGCTCCTGAATTCAATCCCCTCAAAAAAAAAAAGAAGCCCCTGAATTCAATCCCTAAAAAAAAGAAACCTTGAGCCCTTGAAGCCCTTTCCTTAGAGGTGGCTTGAGAAGCAGATGTCCCTAATCCCTGCTGCTCCTGGATAGTTTGTTCCCCTGAAGAGAGGTGGGTGTTATGTTCCCTGAGGGGACATGGCCAAAGGTTACCAAGAACCTCCCATCCTAGGTTGCCTTTGTGCCTCTCAAGAGCCTTAACCTTCACTGATTTCCTCCCTGTATTATTTCCCTTATTTGTTAATTATTAATTGATCTCAAGTGTTCACAAAGATTAAAAAATAACTCCTCTCACCAGGAGATGTGTCCTTTTTCTAATCTTCTGTATTAAATCAAAACCACTTAGCCTAGCCTTCAAGATCTCTCTTCTCATTTCTTGCTGCGCCCTGCATCTGTAATGCGATGAACCTGGACTTTGGCATCAAATAAAACCGGTGTGAAATCCTGGCTCTACTGGCTTCCCCAGGCATCCCAGATAAGCTATTTGGCCTCTCTGAGTTTCTGGTTCATCATTTGCAAAGGAGGGACATCTTATCTTCTTCCCAGGGCTGCTAAAGGATGAAAGAGCTTGTGGAAGGAAATCTGATGCTCTGGGACCCTCTGGGCAGCGTGTGGGCCTGAAACCATCAGGAGTCCCCTGTTCCTCCACCGTGGCCCCCTCGGCTTATTCTTCCCCTGTCTCTGTGTGTCGTGTCCGAGAAACACAGGATTTCAGAGTGCTGGCCAAATGTTGGCAGTTTGGATGCCCTCCCCAGCAGATTGAGGGTGGGGACTCATGAGCAGGAAGGCCACCCCACGGACAGTGGAGTCCATTTCTAAACAACCCTAGTATAAGAAAGTTCTTCCTTGTACTGATCCCACACTGCCTCAGTGGGTAAATGTCATGTGATCAGGGATGGGCTGGGGAGGACAGGTCGTCTGGGTAATGAGTCCTGGAGCAAGGACAGTGAGTGGCAGCAGGCAGGGGGCGCTAGAGGACAGCTGCCAGTTGCCTCCCAGGGCAGCTAGAATGGCGGGAGGGATACCGTCCCACTCAGCTACAGCCACTTGTCTTGGTGGCCGCTCTGGTCAGGCCATGCGTCTGAAGCCAAAGGTGCTTATCCATGTGGAGTGTGGGGGCAACGAGGACGCTGGAGATTCAAGAAACAAGGACCGCTTAGCTTCAGAGAAGGGGCGCAGGGTCCAGAACCTCCCGGGGTGGCCTGTTTTCTATTTTAGGACCGCTCCTGTTCTATTTTAGAACAATCTTCATAAGGAGCCTGAAGTGACATGCCCAGGTGTTTCCTCCATTGCCTGGTCCCCTTCCCCTCAGTGCCATCCAGGTAGGTGGGTGTGGCTTCTCTGAAGGACAGCTCTTTTTCTTTTTTTTTTTTTTTTGTCCTGGGGATTAAACCCAGGGGCATTTCATCCCCCAGCTACACCTCCAGTCCTTTTATATTTTTATTTTGGAATAAGGTCTTGCTAAGTTGCTGAGGGCCTCGCTAAGTTGCTAAGACTAGCCTTGCACCTGCAATCCTCCTGTTTCAGCCTCCCAAATACTGGGATTACAGGCATGCGCCACCACGCTCAGCATATAGGACAGCTCTTCCTTAGCTTTGGGGCTGGCCGCTGCATCTCCAAAGCCTGTTTGGTTTTTTGTTTTTAAGATCACCAGTTTCATTCTCCAGTTGTTTTTCCTGTGACATGGGCTCCAGATTGCCACACTGTAGGTCCTTCTTTCAGACCCAGGCTTCTCTTAGAACGTGGCATCTGTGTTAGTCAGTTTTCCGTCACTGTAACAAATACCAGAGATAATTAGCTTATAAAGAGGAAAGGTTTATTTTGGCCCATAGCTTTGGAGGTTCAAGTCCCCAATCCAGAGGACATCCTGGTGGGGAGCAGCACAATGTGGTGGGAGTGCAGGGTAGAACCAAACCGCTCCCCTCATGGCCAGTCAGGAAGCAAAAGAGAGAGACACCAGGGTCCCACAATCCCCTGGGAGGGCATGCCCTTAATGACCTAAAGCCTCCCACTAGGCCCCGCCTCTTAAAGGTCCCACTGCCTCCCAGGAGTGCATGGGCTGGGGACCAAGCCTTCAACACATTCAAGATCCAAACTCCAGCAGCATCCAAACCAAATCATGGGTGCTGTAGTGGAAAGAGCTGGAGTTTTGGAGTCAGTTAGACCTGAATCCAGATCTTGGCTCTGCCCTATAGGAGTGGACACCCCAGTTAAGTTCTTCATTGTCAGCCTCTGAGCTCTGTTGTCTTGCCTTGTCCTAGCCTATTAGAAATGCAAGATCTCTGGTCCCACCCCACACCTGCTGCTGTGGACTTCCCTTGCCTGTCAGGGAGGGAGGGGAGAAATAGTGGGAAAGAGAAGACATGGGGTAGAGGGAAGATGAAGGCAAGGAAGACTTTGGCTCTGCCTGGTGCTGGTGCTAACCATGCTTGGTCACTTAGAAGAAAAAGGATAGAGCCAGGAGCAGTGGTGCATGCCTGTAATCCCAGTACTTGGGAGGCTGAGACAGGAGGATTGCAGATTTGAGGTCAGCCTCAGCAATTTAGCAAGACCCTCAGCAACTAAACAAGACTCTGTTTCAAAATAATTTTTCAAAAAAGGGCTGGGGGTATAGCTCAGAGGTAGAGTGCTTCTGGTTCAATCCCCAGTACCACCACCACCAAAACAATCAAACAAACAAACAAACAAACAAACAAATGAAGCATGGTGGCACACATCTGTAATCCCAATACTTAGGAGGCTGAGATACAAGGATCGTAAGTTCAAGGCCAACCTCACCAACTTAGCAAGACCCTGTTTCAAAATAAAAAAATAAAAAGGGTTGGAGGTTTAGCTCCGAGGTAGAATACCTGTCTCAGCCAACATTCTCACCACGGTAATCCTACATAACTAACCACACAATTTAGAGGAAAGCAGATTCATTTGCTCACAGTTTTTGGAGAGTTTAGAGTTTTAGTCCATGTGAGGCTGGGTCTGCGGAGCTCAGAGCATGGTGTCAGGAAGCAGAGAGAGGGAGAGCATGGGTTCTGTTCTCATATCATGGAGGCTGGCAGCCAGAGAGAGGGAGGGGGAGGAGAGATCTTATATAATCCTCAAGGCTGCACCCTAGGGGACCCTCCTTAACAACCAAGCCCCAATTCCTACATTTCCTACATTGCTACCTTGTTTCCATGAGTGCTAGGGGGACATTCTAAATCCAAACCATTACAATACCCTTGGGTTCAATCCTCAGTACCAAAAAAATAAAAAAGGATAGGGTGACATTCTGCTCGAAGGGCCTATGGGACAGCCAGAGAACAGCATGAGCAGTAAGATTCAGCAGAAGGTGGGATGTGGACCCTGATGCTCCCTGTGGGTGGGACCTGGCCTTGGGGGACCCTCATTGTGGGGACATCAGTTTGTAATTGGTCCCTGGTTGCTACTGATGGGTGGGGTCATTCCCCAAGGCTGACCTCCTTAGGTAGATTAAAATAAGGTCTATGAAGGGAGGGGTCAGTCACTTAGGTCTTCTGGGCTCTGCTGGGTGGGCGGCACCTCTCTGATTGGGGGAGCTGTGGGAGGCAGAGGCAGCCAAGGCTAAGGAACCGAAGGCAGGGCGGCGGAAGCCAGTGTTTACAGTCCTTGCCACACATAGACCTCCCTGATTAGAACATCTCTCTTTCCAGCTGCTCCCAGGACGTTTTGTGACCAAGCATACCACTTGCCCTTCAAATTGCTGCTAATTTATTTACAGTTTTTAGCAATTGCACGTCATGTGCACCCTGAGAAAAACAAGCAGGGAATTAAAAAAAATGATGATTTTTTTTTTCCTGGAAAAGCATGTCATGATAGCCTGCAGTGACAGCGAGAGCCAGAACAAACATTCAGATGAAACCAGAGCCGCTGCGTGGCCAGCCTTCTGAGTGGCCGTCCTGGGCCGAGGGGGTTGCGACACGGTGGGCCTGTGGCCAGAGCCTCTCCAGGCTGTGTCTGGGGCAGATGGTGGGTCCAGAGGGTTGTGGGTGGGTGGGACAGGAGCTGCACACTGAGGTGCCCTTGGAGCTTTCTCAGAACCAGGAGGCTCTTTCTGGGGTGCCCCTCACCTCCCTGCAGGTTGCCCTGATTTTGGATATGGGTAGGGATGGAGGCTGGGGGTGGAGGGCTGTGAAGCTCTGACTCTCAGAATGGGACCCACCAGAGCAGCTCCTGGTCCCTGCTCTGGGCCTAGAGGAGGGTGGGTGGGCGGGGTTCACACCAGCTCTGTCTAGCGGGATGAGCCAGTCAACCTACTTCAACTAAATGGGGCGGTTTATGCACATCAGGTACATTGCAAGCTATTGTGTGGGGTGCAGGGAGGGACCCCAGGGTCTGAGTTGCAGAATGTGGACCAGTGTAATTTTCCTGGCTTTGAAGTGTGAGGCTTGGGGGTTCCCCTGAGCCCACTTCAGGGACCGTCCTGGTTAGCAGGTACCCATCAGCCTCATGTGATCCTGTGGACATGGTATCTTTCTGTTTTACTTTATGCTGTGTTTTGGGGTACTGCAAATGTGAAAGTCAACCTGGGGCATATCAAATCATCCCACCTCTGCATTAAAGGGACCCCACGTAAGCAAGTGTGACAGTTGAGGTGCAGAGGAGAGTTCTGGCCAGACACTCGGCTTCCGATTAAATACCTGCTTCTCTGGGTAGCTAAGGTGCCCGTGTGGCCATGGATGCTTGGCCGGCTCCCTGGGTCAGGCAGCCCTCTGAGGTTTGTTTTTGTTGGGCTACAAAGGAAGCAGATTAGTCAGGTGTGGAGGCGCATGCCTGTAATCCCAGGACTTGGGAGGCTGAGAATGGAGGATGGCAGGTTCGAGGCCAGCCTCAGCAACTTAGCAAGACCCTGTTTCAAAATGAAGAATAGAAAGGGCTGGGGGTGTAGCTCAGAGGGAGAACGCCCCTGGGTTCATTCCCCAGTACCAAAAAATAAGTAAATAAATGAATAAATAACCCAACAGGAGCAGACTGGGTTGCTGGCTGCAGTGACAGCAGTGTGTTTGGGGAACATGATGACACTGGTTTGGGAGTCCCGACTTTATTCTCTGTTAATTTATGACACTTACTGTGAGTTGGACTTAAATAGCATCCCATAAAAGCATGTCATTCTTACCAAGGGACTCATGGTATTTGAAAAACAGGGACGCTCCAGGAAAAATATTCCTAGTGTCAAAGATGGAGCCTTTGTCTTGAAGGGCAGGGGTGGGGTTACTTTTTATTTTTTACTTTTTTTTGGTACTGGGAATTGAACTCAGGGACATTCTACCTACGAACTACACCCCTAAACCCCTTTATTTGTGGTATTAGGGATTGAATCCAGGGGTATTTTACCCCAGCCCTATTTTATTTTTTTACTTTGAAACAGGGTCTCACTAAGTTGCTGAGGGCCTTGCTAAATTGCTGAGGCTGGCCTTGAACCTGTGAACCTCCTGTCTCAGCCTCCCAAGTACTGGGCTTCTAGGCATGCCCCACTGTGCCTGGCTCCAGCCCTTTTAATTTAATTTTTTTTGGGGGGCGGTACTGGGGATTGAACCCAGTGGCATTCTACCTCCAAGCTCCACCCCCAGCCCTATTTTTTATTCTTTAATTTGAAACAGGGTCTCACTAAGTTGCCGAGGGCCTCACTAAGTAGCTGAGGCTGGCTGCGAACCTGGATCCTCCTGTGTCTGCCTCCCAAGTACTGGGATTACAAGGGTGCTCTACCATGCCCTGCTTAATTTTATTTTTGAAATGGAGTCTCACTAAATTGCTGTGACTGGCTTTGAACCTGTGACCCTCCTGCCTCAGCCTCCCAAGTACTGGTGTTACAGACGTGCACCACCTTGCCTAGTTGGATGGGGGTGCTTCTTGGAGGCCTGTGGGGGCTTGTGCTACTGGGGGGGGGCTGTCTGTCAGCATCTGTGTTGGCGAGCTTGCCTCGGTCCAGCCTGGTGATTTTAAGAATTCTCCCCTGCAGGGACCAGCTTCGGGATGGGTCTTTTTGCCCCCGGCATCTTGAAGTTCAGCGGTGTCTTGGGATCCAGCCCCATCCCCCTTGCTCCATCTTCCTCCCCTTGAAATCTAAACTCATGAAAACAAAATTGCTTAAGGCAGGAAAGGCCCGAGGAACACTGGGAGGCTGATGCAAATGTCCTGCAAGCCAGATGTTTCCTTCTCCATGGTAAAGAGGCACCCAAGTTCACGGGCACCTGGGGAAGTGTTTTCCTTTAAGGAAGACATCTGTATGGAAACAGGAGCCCGAGTAATGCGATGTGACAGTTGCTATGTCAACTAGCGTATTTTCCCTCCCCTTAAAGGTTGACCGGCCCAGTCGATGTTGCATAAAAGTCTTGCAACGCCTTGGAATGTGTTTATGTGCTGGCCGAGGCCAGAACTTCTCCGCATTTTTTCCCTCCATGTATTTTTGCTTTGGGGAAGATGGCCTGTCACTTTGGGTTAACTGTGCTCTTTTTCTGTGGAACCACATATTTCTTGGATTTGTAACGGGGCAGTGGCGGCTTAGACTCCAGGGGAGCAATAGAGAGGGAGTGGGATAGGGGAAGGGAGGAACTTGAAGCTTCTTTAGTGTGATGAAGAAGGACAGGCCCTGGGCCGGACATGGGCAATTTGCAGCTAGCTTGGGAGGGGAGACTTGTGCGTGCATGTGCGTGTGTTCTTTTTTTGTGGTACTGGGTATTGAACCCAGGGGCATTCTACGTCTGAGTTACACCCCCAGCCCTTTTTAGTTTTGAAGCAGGGTCTCACTAGGTTGCTGAGTGTCTCGCTAAGTTGCCGAGGCTGGTCTCAAACCTGTGATCCTCCTGTTCAGCCTCCCAAGTACTGGGATTACAGGTGTGCGCCACCATGCCTGGCTACTTGTTCTTTTTTTAAAATACCACTCTGGTTATGCCTCTTACTAGCTTGGACTTCTCTAGATTGAGCCGATGCCTTGACCTGGTCTCTGGGGAACCTCCAGGGTCTGAGCTGGTCCCTTGGTGGTCCCCATCTGTCTCCCCCAGGCCTCCCACATAACCCTGGAGAAGGTTCCTCATGGCTGCTCATGTCTTGAGGCACTCACGGGGTGTGTGGTCATGGCTGGTGGCTGTGGTCATCCCGGTCGACTGTGTCTTCTGTCCTGGACCCCAGATGCCAAGTATAGAGACTGCACGGAGGTGCCCCACCCCATCCCAAAGTGTAAAACAACTGCTCTGCTAAGGTCTTCAGTTCTCAGCACCGGTCCTTGGCCTGGCCCCTCACCTCTCTGCCAGCCTCTTGCCTGGGTCTGGCCCCGGCTCTGCAATCTGGCTTTTTTGGTGTTGGGGATCAAACCCAGGAGCATTTTACCTCCGAGCTACACCCCCAGCCCTTTATTTTATTTTATTTTGAAACAGAGTCTTGCTAAGTTGCTGAGCATCTCATTTTGTTATTGAGGCTGTCCTCGAACCTGCAATCCTCCTGTCTCAGCCTCCCAAGTACTGGGATCACAGGTGTGCACCCCGAGCTGCCTGTCTGTCCATTCTTCACCTGGGCCTTAGTGCTTAGAGCAAGGGGTTTGGGACCAGTGAGTTCCCATCCACGCAAGTTCCCATCCACTCCCAACGCCACTGTTGACGGGCAGGTGACTCGAGCGGGTGCCGTAACCCCTCTGAGCCTTGCCTGGGGAACGGGATTAGCTTGGTACCTATTCCATGGAGTACTAAGCTTGGCACGGCACCAGGTGCTTGGTGCCTGCTTGGAGATGTTGTAGTACTGAGTAGTAGTATCATAAAACAACAACTGGATCGGGTCCCTCTCGTTCTCCGTGGGTTGTCTGTAGACACCTGCCTGCCGCGCTCTTCCCTGTGCCTCTGCCCCTCAGCCCTGGTGTGTCACCGTTCCTGTCTGTGCCCCGAACACCTCTGCAGCTCTGCGGCTTTCCCCTGCACGGTGGTCCCCCCTTCCTGCTGCCCGAGTCATTCCTCCAGCGCTGCGCAGGGCACGGGGTCCCTCTGCCCTTTCTTTGCTTCATGCCCCAGGTCCTAGCTTTTCCTCCTTTTTGGAAGTTTCCTAAGCCAGAGGCCAAATTTAATTCCTCAAGTGGATGTAACACGGGCTTTGCATCCACCGGCTGCTCAGACTGCGGGCTGCCTGGGGACACGCGCTGCGGAGCTGTGACCTTGGGCGGGTCTGTGGGCACGTGTAGATTGACGGCGGACACAGCTCCGGGAGTCGCTGTCCCTCCTGGATGTTGTTAATTCATCACACGCCTGTGGCCTCAAAATCCTTTCCTGGGCAGTGCTCCTGGCTGTGACAGCCCATCCTTCCAAGGTGACAACCGGGTGTTCCTCATGGATTCTGTGGAAAAGTCATGCTTTTTCCAATGGATTGTTTTGTTTATTGTTTGATTAAAAAATATTCAGATAAAAGAGTTTAGCTCCATTAAGAAATCTTAGGGAAGATAAAAGCCTTCAACATCATGTCACCAGGCATAGAGGTGGATGCCTTTAATCCCAGTACTTGGGAGGCTGAGACAGGAGGATTGCAGGCCGAGGCCAGTCTCAGCAATTTAGCGAGACCCTGTTTTATTTTTTTTTAAATTTTTTTGTAGTACTGGGGATTGAACCTAGGGGCATTCTACCTCCGAGCTACACCCCAGCCCTATTTTTTAATTCTTTATTTTGAAACAGGGTCTCACTAAATTGTGGAAGGCCTCACGAAGTAGTTGAGGCTGGCTGCAAACCTGCGATCCTCCTGTCTCAGCCTCCCAAGTACTGGGATTACAAGCATGCGCTACTATTCCCGGCTGACTCTATTTTAAAATAAAAAAATAAAAATAAGGGCTGGGAGTGTAGCTCAGAGGCAGAATGCCCCTGGGTTCAATCTCAGTACCACAAAACAAAACACAAATGGAAACAAAAAGCAAAATAAACGGTCAAGTCCTCTTGCTCTCCATGGGCGCTGGAATCCACTGGCGACTAAGGAGTGAACGAAGCCGCGGTTTTCTGAGCTGGTCTTCACAGCTGTCTCCTCCTTATTTAGTTCTTGTCCGGCTACCCCTGCTGCTCAGGTTCCCCCGGAACATGTCCCTGCACTTGTGGGGCTCTGTGCCTCTGCTCACGGGAAACCCTGTCCTCTCCACCTGCTGAAACCTTACCCAGCGACCCAGAGCAGGTGCGGCTGCCTGGGGACACTTCTGTAATCCCCTTCCACGGTTGCCCCCTCTTCTGGGTCCTGGTGACAGTCAGTTGCTGAACCTGCCCATCCTCTGCCTGGCGCTGGAGCAGCGGTTCAGCGCCCTTCCTCTGCAGGCTGCCAGCTCCCGGGCCAGGCGGGACGCTTCGTCATCAGCCCCTGGGGCTGCGGGTAGCGCCTTCCGCAGTCAGGAACTTAGCCCAGGAGAACCGAACTCAGTGGCTCTTGCTGCGCCCTGGATGGATCCAGGCTCCTGGGAGTTCGCTTAGGGACCTCACTGTCGAAACACGTTTGGTAAAGCTTGGCATGTCTTAGAATAAAACCCATCACTGCCATCTTCCTGGTGGTCCCTGTCACCTGTCACTCAGAGGGCCAGAGGAATTAAACTGGTGCTTTACAACGCCCTGGCCGGCTGCCGGGGTGCGGTCTCCTGCCAGGGCCTGGGAGCTGGGGGAGCTGGGGAAGCTGGTCTAGATTGTATTTTTTTTAAACAGCGAATGTTGTGGTTTCTATTTTCCCACTCTTGCAGCGCTGGCTCCTGGATCTTGTCAGCGATGCCCGAGGCTGGCTCTGAGGCACCTGTCAGTCCCCCGGACTCGTCACTTGCCCTTGCTGAGTTGGGGACAGCCTCTCTGCCCGTGTCTCCTTCCCTGGACTCGGGATCTTGCTTCACTGATCAAAAGCTGCTGCCTTCCAGAAAGCCGATTTATTATGTTTTTCAAGAATTGGTTTCGAGGGTGATTTATTGTAGACTATTAAATTGGGTTGGACTTCTGTTTCATGGTTCTGTATACTTAGCAGTTTAAGATGATTTTTGGAAAAAAAAAAAAGAAAGCCGGTTCATTCAATCTATTTTGTAACAACTCGTGTGACTAATTAATGCTCTGTAGAGCACCGTGAAACTTGCAAGGAAACGCAGAAACACGTTTCCGGTTTGAAACTGTATTAGTAAATTGAACATCTGTGTTACGCGATCTATTAGTAAACCGACCGTCTTATGTTGGTTAACCTTGTTAAGCAGGAAAATAACTTGTGTGGCTTTAAAAAGCGCCTGTAAATTCTAGGACGTTCCATGTTGGAAATGAATCGCGTAGAGTAAATGAAGGCAGATGTCAAGCGTTTAATTGGCCCTTTTCTCCCAGCTGGCTCTGTGAATTGTGGAGCCATTGTTAGAAATGATGATGGTTCAACACTGATAGGGAACTGTGTGTTTGAGGTTCTTCTTCTTGGAGAGGAGGGCTGGCCATGCAGTAATGTTGAACATGTGGCTCATGCCCTATAGCCTGGTCTTCACAGAGTTATCCCTTCTTTCCTTCCTTCCTTCCTTCCTTCCTTCCTTCCTTCCTTCCTTCCTTCCCTCCCTCCCTCCCTCCCTCCCTCTCTCCCTTTCGTGCTGGGGGTTGAATCCAGGGATATTCTACCATCAAGCTACACCCCCGGCCCTATTTTATTTTTTATTTTGAAACAGGGTCTCACTAAGTTGCTGAGGGTCTTGATAAGTTGTTGAGGCTGGCCTTGAACCTGTGATCCTCCTGTCTCAGCCTCCCAAGTACTGGGAATACAGGTGTCCACCACTGTGCCTGGCTTTTCACAGAATTTTCACGAACATTTCTCAGAGAGCAGAGCTGAGTAGGGAAGAAGGCTGTAGCAGCTTACCCCAAGTGGCCCACAAAATTTGTTTTGAAGTCTTGAACCTTATGTTTCATGTTCAGATGACTTGTGTTTTCGACTCCGTGTTGATATTTTCCTCCAGATCTTCCTCTAAAAAGATTGACTGGGAAGACGCAACTTTTAATTCCGTGGTTTCTGGAACCCTCGGGCTCAGATACCTGTCTTGAGAAGCAGGTATAAAAGATGATAAAAAGGGTATAAAAAAACTGGGCGTGGTGGCACATACCTGTAATCCTAGTACTTGGGAGGCTGAGACAGAAGGATCGCAGGTTTGAGGACAGCCTCAGCAAGTAGTGAGACTCATCAACCTAATGAGAAGATCTGTTTCAAAAAATAAAATAAAATAGGGCTGGGGGTATGGCTCAGAAGTAGAATGCCCTTGGGTTCAATCCCCAGTACCATTAAAAAAAAGTATAAAAAGAGACCAGAAACAACCAAACTAACTTTGGTATTTAAACTATAATTCTCAGCCAGGCTTGGTGGCACACACCTGTAATTCTAGTACTTGGGAGGCTGAGACTGGAGATTGCAGGTTTGAGGCCAGCCTCAGCAAGTTAGCGGGACCCTCAGCAACTCAGTGAGACCATGTTTCTAAATAAAAAATAAAATGGGTCTGGTGAGTGTAGCTCAGAGGTAGAATGCCCCTGGGTTCAATCCCTAGTACCAAATAAATGAATGAATGAAGTGTGATTCTCAAGCAAGAAACAAGGGTTGATGTGCTGAAGAAGGAGGGGCAAAGGCCGTGATGGGTTTTGAGTTTAGAGCGACCACTTGGTAGGAAGGGGGGAGACTGAGGCAGGGGCCAGGTGAGGGGTGGTCTCAGTTGTTTGTGGAGATGATCTTGATGTGGTGGCATGAGGAGGAGGAGGGGGAAGGAGGAGGCCGAGGCCAAGGCCAAGGACGAGGACAAGGAGGAGACAAACCTCCCACTGATTAGTAGACACTGAGCGCCAGCCCTGCGCCGGGCATTTAAAATCCTGTCCACGCGGGACCTTTCCAGCCATCCCCGGTGACTGGTTTGGGCAACTCTGATGAGGAATCTGGAGCTTCGTGAGGATGTATCCAAGGTCTCTCCTTCTGAGTAGCAGGATCCACGCCAAACTTGGCCCAGGGGATGTTTGGTAGCAGAATCAACAGGCCTCAAGATCCATTTAGATAGGGGTGGGGAGAGTGGGAAGAGGGGGACAGTCCCTCCCTTCCCTTCCTGTCAATCTTAGCCCCAGAACCTTCTTATTCAAAAGACACTCCACCACCCCTCATGATTCACCCCATTCCCTGTCACTGGCTTCTTGGACAGAGCACTAGATTTAGAGTCTAGTGTCCCAGGCCTGGACTCTACCTCTGTCCTTCTATCGGGTTGCCTCAAGATGCTTTACCTCTCAGAGCTTCACCATCTTCCTCAGCAAAGTGCAGATAACAGTTTCATTGTGAGAATGAAAGAAAGTCGTCTATGTAAAAATGCGGCTCTGAGCCCAGAGCCTTGGCGATGTTGATTTGCCCTTAGACAAGACTGGGTTTTACTAAATGTGGGGACTTCGAGTTGAGGTTAAGTGATGGACTTTGATAAATATAATGTGAAAAAAAAAGAAAAGCAATTCTTACTCATGGTTATTTAGCTTCTGCGTCACTGTGACCAAAATACCTGACCAGCACAACGTAGAGGAAGAAAGGTTTACTTGGGGCTCATGGTTTTAGTGGTCAGTCCATGGTCAGCAGGCTCCAACACAGGAAACTCTGGCTGGCTGCTTTGCTTCGGGGCATGATGGAGGAGGGCGAGCCGCTCTCATTTCATGGTGGCCAGGAAGGAGAGAGAGAGAAGAGGAAATGGGAGGGGACCGGGATCAGATATAGTCCCCAAGGCCATGCCCCCAGGGCGCCACCTCTTCCAGCCACGCCCCAGCTCCGAATGAGGCTGTGTCGTCTAACACTTGAGCTTTCTGGGGGACATTTTTCTTCTTTTTTTGGTATTGGGGATTGAACCCATTCCACCTCCAAACTACACCCCCAGCCCAATTTTATTTCTTACTTGGAAACAGGGTCTTGCTAAATTGTGGAGGGCCTCACTAAATTGCCGAGGCTGGCTTTGAACCTGATCCTCCTGTCTCAGCCTCCCAAGTGCTGGGATTACAAGCATGCGCCACCACGCCCGGCTGACATTTTTTATTCCAAACCAATTTGTCAACGTTAGTGTGTATCTTGATCTGTGTATCCGACATTGGGATATATGCTGTTTTGGAGTCAGTGACGGGCCACCTATGGAACATCTGTGATGTCCCCTGAGAGACAGTCACTCTGCCCTGGCCAGTGCACTGAGGAATCCCCGGTGGCCGGATTGCTGTGTGCACTCCATCATATTTGGTTTGTTTGTTTGTTTTTCAGTTGTGGCCGTTTACTTAAAGGAATCCTGGTGGTCCACAGAAGATGTGCTGAGAACCTCTGATCCCTCAAGAGACGGTCTGGTGAAGGTGAGGTGCGATGCGATCTCACATAAACAGAACAGGCTGCCCATGCTAGCGTCCTCAATGTCATGTTAATAATTTAAAGCAGCCGGGCGTGGTGGTGCACGCTTGTAATCCCAGTACTTGGGAGGCTGAGACCGGAAGATCTGGGTTTGCGGCCAGCCTCAGTTACTTAGTGAGGCCCTCTGCAACTTAGTGAGACCCTGTTTCAAAATAAAGAATAAAAAATAGGGCCGGGCGTGGTGGCGCCTGCTTGTAATCCCAGTACTTTGGGAGGCGGAGACTGGAGGATCCGGGTTCGCGGCCAGCCTCATCTCTCTCTCTCTCTCTCTCTCTCTCTCTCT
>PVJS01038046.1:0-19607 GCA_004027185.1 Glis glis
TGTGTGTGTGTGTGTGTGTGTGTGTGTATGTGTGTATGTGTGTGGTACTGGGGATTGAATCCAGGGGAATTCTACCTCCGAGCTATACCCCCAGCCCTAGTTTTTATTCTTTATTTTGAAACAGGGTCTAAGTTGCAGAGGCTGGCCGCAAACTTGTGATCCTCCTGTCTCAGCCTCCCAAGTACTGGGATTACAAGTGTGCGCCACCACGCCTGGCTTAATCACATTTTAGAATACAAAAACCATACTTTACTCCAAGTCTTTAAATGTGGTTGAAAACCAAATGCATCATCCCATAGACAAATAAAATCTTATTTATCTACTATATGAATAAAGAGAGCTCTACATATCTTTCATGTATGTGAGTAGATGGTAGTCTAAGTATCTGACCTGCAGGTTTCCCAAATACTTCCACAGGAGGGTATCTTTAGAGATAAAGGATGATGATCTTGCTGGTGAAGCTATTTTCTGGGAATGTTTTCACATGCCATATTGCCTAGTCCCGGTTATCAATAATTAGTTAAATGACTATAAACAAGCCACTTTTCTGGGTCCCAATTTCACTGTGTACAAGAAGGCTAAACTAGATGATGCTTTTTAAGATCCCTTTTATAGCTCTACATCTGTCACTCTATCACAGATAGCATCCTTTAAGAGAAGGCCTCACATCACCTGTGTTCAGTGCATGCACACTAACCAGCCTGTCCTGAATGTTCAAAAGCTCAGCTGACCCAGAAAGACATGTGAGCAATTGAAGTGAATCAATGTTAGTCTCCTTCAAAAATGTTCATCCAGAGGAGGCTGAAGCTGGAGAATCACAAGTTCAAGGCCAGCCAGGGCAACTTAGTAAAACCCTGTCACAAAATAAAAATTTTAAAAAGAGCTGGGTATATAGCTCAGTGGCAGAGCACTTGCCAAGCATGCTCAAGGCCCTGGGTGGAATCCCCAGTACCCACCCCCCCCAAAAAAATTTGATGCTTTGAATATTTATTTACTGAGGGACAGTTTAGAGAGAAAGTTCCTTAAGTTTGATGAGGGCACTGTCCTCTTTGGCAGGATTACAACCAATTTATTTTTTGTCAATTACATATGTAGTCACCTGGCTAACCTGAGATACTTAATTTATTCCACTGATACCTAGTGGCTGGAAGTGTAAGCACAGCGCAGGCAGCCCATCCTCTGCATGGCTTAGTGTTCATACTCTCCTCTCTAGGAAATGGAGGCTTACCTGCAATCTCTTTTCAAGGAATTGTTTTCCACCTTCCAAACCATATGAATGTTCATAAGGGTAACTCCAATCTCGAATCAAAAACATTAATGTCTATACACAGAAAAAATATGAATGATTTCTTACAAAATCTTAAGAAAAATCACCACTTTAATGATTGAATCCTCCCTTCCTCCCCTAAACAATCCTTATCAAAAGTTATAGTAACCAAATGGTTAATACTACTCATGGTTGTATCAAGGTCCCCCCAAACCGAGCCCCCATAACAAGTAATCAACTGCATTTGAGAACTTCACTGCATTTTAAAGAGTCGTGCAAGCATAATACAGGTTTTTTTTAAAAAATGAACAACAGATGTATCAGGAATTCAGATCATAATTTTAAATCAAGGTCATATAATTAGAAGACCAACTAATATGTGATGGCTAATTCTAGACTAATTATAGATTTGGTGTTAATGGGGCCATTTTCACAGAATGTTTTATTTACGGTTAAGTTTCTTCACCTCAACATTACTTTGGGCCAAATAATTCTTAACTGTGCATGGCTATCCAATACACTGTAAGATACTGAACAGCATTTCTGGCCTCTGTATATTACACACCAGTAGCATTAACCTCCCCCCCCAAAACTGTAACAACCAAAATGTCTCCAAACATTGATAAATGTCACCTGGGAAGCAAAATTACCTCAGTTCAGAAAAACTGATAAAGGCTAAAGACAGTACATTTCACCCACATATACACAATGAAGCCATAACCTTTCCAACTATTTCAGAAAAGTGACTGCTATAATCAGAACAGCCAGACAAGAATGAGGCAGAATCAATGTAAACCCACTAACGTGGATAATCACTAGCAATGCTGTCACACAGGAAGGACCTCACACATTGCTGAGCAAGCACCGTTGGGCCACTCTCCCCACTCCAACTGCAGCTGACCAAACAGTACTAATAGCAAATGACAAACTATACTTGCTTCAAAAAATAAACTACCTCAAACTTTCCAAATAAAACCAAAATAAAGAATAACAGGACTAACTTCAACTTATAATACACCACAAAAAAGAAATCCATAACATTTTGTAGTAGTTTATCATACATAAAAGAAATTTGACATGACCGTTTTAAATTCCCCATTGTCTTAAGTTTTGGAATTAGATAGCATCTAATTAAGTATTACCCCCTTAACCTAAGTGAGGTATTAAAAATCAATCTAAATTTGTTTCTTCTATTTCCTATCCTGTGGGCCTGCTACTGGTGGTTAAGTTGGTGAGGACATTACCAATGGTTAGCTCTAACTCCACTGAATCTGTTGCTAGAAATGAGTTTGTTGTAATATCCTTGTGTCTCCAAAGTCACAAGCTGAGGTGGCTTGACAGCATCTCATAAGTAAATTTTTTTAAGATAATAAAACATCTATTTACCTGAAATGGTTTCTGGTAGATTTCTTCCATTGCAAGTCTCCCATACTCTGTAAATAACTATTAAATCAAATTATTTAAAATAATGCACCTGGGAAAACTGAAAGAAAACATTTACAAAACTGTTCTATATCAGAGCACCAGATGTCAGAACCTTTAATATCATTTAAGAGCCAAGTATTTAATTTTCTAACACATAGGGTACATACTGAAATTACCTCTAGTTAAAAAAAAAATCCTATCTCAGTTTAGAACCTTATAACATTCAATTTTGGTACAATATTATAGGCTTAAAATGTGAATGCACAATACATGAGGACTCAATCCAAACACTCTGGCATATATTCTTTTTTTGGTACTGGGGACTGAACCCAGGGACATTCTACCTATGAGCTACACCACCATTTTATTTTTTGAAACAGGGCCTCACTAAGTTCCTAAGGGCCTCACTAAATTGCTAAGGCTGGCCTCAAACCTACTATCCTCCTGTACTAGTCTCCCAAGTATTGGGATTACAGGTATGTACCTGGCTCTTTGGCATATATACTGAAACATACATACTTGTAAGTGTTGAAGATCATCTTCTTGAATATTCTGAGACAGATTATATACCTGTTAAAACGAAATTTATTTTGTTTTTATTGGTGTTTTATTTAGAATACCCAGCTTGTATTTAATTTTTTATGGAAAAAAAATGAATTACTTGGCCACTATCTTAACCAGTGTCACATGGAAAGGACTTTCTCTTTTTTTCCTGACAGTCAAAATAAAACTTTAAGGAGGGAGCAGTGGTGGTAAGATATATTTAAAAAAAACCACAAATACATGCATACTTATGACCTAAAAAATGGCAGACATAAAAAAGTGTATAATGTAGTAAATTTCTTTTTCTCCTTCTCAACATTTAAGGCTATATTCATGATTATTTAAAAAAGAAAAAAAATTCCAGTGCCAAAAAAAAAGTAAAGGCTCTTTCCACAACCATTTTTCTAAGTTGGTGAATATGAAGGACAAAATTTCCACAAAAATAAATTTCTCTGAGATAGAGTATGTAGTTAGTCAGCGGGTATCTCAACTACCATGGACTCATCTCTTTTTACCTAAAATTCATCAGCCTAACCAATTTTACCATCCTGTGGAAACTAAAAAAATAACAATAGGTGGCGCTCTTGTCCTGTCCAGAATTTTTTTGGAGGCTTTCCAAGGCACAGACCAAAGCAGATCATGGAAGAGAAATTGAAGGAAAAAAAAGTCATTAGGTTCAGTCTTTCCAAGATAGACCTTTAGAAGAAAACCTAGCTTGCTACAGGAGAAAAGTGGGCACCTACAAATATCATCTGTGCTAAAAAATAACTTATATCTAAGTAAATAGAGTTACTGCACAGAGAGAACAATTTGTTCTGACAACAAATAAGTGATAATCTTAGAGGTCAAGAATATATACACTCAATATAGGCCAGCAAACCTAAAATGATATTCTCAGCTACTAATTAATTTCAAACCAAATATGTAAAAGGTAACTAATGACCAAGGGATTAAACTTAAAACCTGAGAGCATGACCAACCTATTCTTTTCTATCCATGTGGGCCTTACCCTTTAGAAAATAGGTCCAGATCCTTTCAATGTCAGGGCCAGGTTGCAAATAACAAAAAGAAGGGAACTTGTTTATCTTAGATCTTTAGGACTTAGCATACTGCCTTGTACTTGATAGGTGCTAATAATTTGTTGAAAGAATAAATGACAAGATCAATTTGTCACTGATATATCAGCCAGATCTTATTTAAGGAAAGAAAACTACCCTCAAAGGTCAGGAAGAAAGCCATAATAAATATCTTAATTTCCTTGGTTACTTAGTTTACAAAGCACTTTATGCATTATCTTCTTTAGATGTGATCTTTAACTGTACACAACAAACACATGTGAGGTAGGCAAGATGGGTACAACCCTCATTTTACAGATAAGAAAGTGGGTGAATGGCTGTAAGTTACTGCCCCAAACCAGATCTCCAACTGTCAAAAGGTTGAACAAATAAACAAGAGAACCCTAAGCAACAAGTTTTAGGACAGAGAATTTCCTCACTATAATTTTAAGCAAGCCCTAAAACCAGCTAACTTGAGGGGCTAAACTGTGATAATGGAAACATGAAGAGATGGCTTCTGCATGCCACAAGAAGGTTGTAGCTGTGCCATTTTGCAAGACCAGAGAAAAAAAGGGTAGACAAAAAGGGAAAAAAAGGATTTTGAGTGTCCCTGATAGCATTATTTAGTGGATAGGAAGAGATATCCCCAGCCCTATAACAAGTACTCCTCTTTTTAGCTCTTGTTAATATCTGATCTTCTTTCTACCCTGATACCTAGGTACTTTGAATCGAAGAAGGGAAATGGGAGCTTACAAAGACTGGTTATATGTTCCAGATGTTACTGGAAAGCAACACAAAAGTCCCAAGACACTATGACACTATTATCTACAAACTACCATCAATAAGGAAAGCTTCTTATCTTGGGAGGATACTCACAAATACATTTCTTGATATGCCATCACTAGCTGGACCTCAGAGACCATACTTCAATAATTTTTTCAGTCAGAGATATATCAACCATAGATGATTGAAATATATCAGTTTAATTCAGTCCAATCAGTCTAAATTATACAGAAAAGAGATGGCCTAACTTGAAGCTAGAATTTGACAAAACACCAAGCAAATATATCTTAGAGCATAAGTGAAAAACAGAAGGGAGTTACCTCTTCCTAAGTCAAGCATGCTATAAAATCCTTAGTTTATATAAATATTACTTAGGTTTACTAAATTAAATATGAATTGTACTCATGCTTCTCTTTCAGGTCAAATAATCAAGCACTAGTTACCATGGATATCAAATAGAAAAACAAGAGTTCTGCTTAATTACTTGAGTTTTTTGTTGTCTGGTTTGGCCAAAAACCAAAAATATACTCTACACTTACTATATCTGGCAGCCATATGATTGACTTCAGTTACAAATAACATACAATATCTTTTTCTTAAAAAAAAAAAGCATATAATCTAAGATGAAAAAAAAACAAAGGAAGTGGTTACTGGTTTATTGCTTCCTTTGTAAATATCCAAAGTAGGAAATATCATATTACAAGCAAGAACAGCAAGCATGGGGATGTAAATAACCAATAAGAAACATAAATCACTATCTTCAATTTTAACCCTTTTTTATTTTTCTTCAACCAAAAGGTATTTTGAGGAGGGGCCAAAGGCATTAGAATCATGTGAACTGGTCACAACACTTAATCTCATGTCTTACCTGCACAGAGCTGGTCATAGTACTCAGAGCAAACACTGTTGCACAGTCTTTGATAGTTGACTGGCTATCAAAGGCACCCTGGGTATCCATCAGCAGCACAGCCACCTAGAAATTCAAAAGTTTAAAGTACTTAGTAAAACAATCACCAAAAATGACTATAAAAGTCATACACTAAATTATATATATATATATATATATATATTTTTTTTTTTTTTTTTGGCGGCATTGGGGATTGAACCCAGGGGCATTCTACCTCCAAGCTACATCCCCAGCCCTACTATTTTTAATTATTTTGAAACAGGGTCTCACTAAGTTGCAGAGGGCCTCACTAAGTAGCTGAGGCTGGCCACAAACCTGGATCCTCCAGTCTCAGCCTCCCAAGTACTGGGATTACAAGCGTGCGCCACCACACCCGGCTTATAAATTTCAAAAGCAGTAATCAAGAAAAGCACTCATGCCGGGCGTGGTGGCGCACACTTGTAATCCCGGTACTTTGGGAGGTGGAGACCTGAAGATCCGGGTTCGCGGCCAGCCTCAGCTCTCTCTCTCTGTCTCTCTGTCTCTCTCTCTCTCTCTACCTAGTGAGGCCCTCCGCAACTTTGTGAGACCCGGTTTCAAAATAAAATAAAGCATAAAAAATAGGGCCGGGGATGTAGCGCGGAGGTAGAACGCTCCTGGGTTCAATCCCCAGTACCGCAAAAAAAAAAAAAGAAAGAAAAGCACTCATACCCTATTCAATGTAGTAACTATATGTTAAATATGTTAAAGTTCTCAGACATTAATATTCTGTGCTGTTTTGATTTTTAATACCAGAAAATAGTTCAAGAAAGAATACAGAAGATAAAAATAGAAAATAAGTAGAATTTTACTTTTGTTCCATTAGGTCTGTCAATCACAAACACTTCATTCCAAACTTGTATGCCTGTTGTTTCTCTTTCACAGCCACCTCGCCATGTAAAGCCAGTCAATGGTTCATTGTTTCCACCAATCCAACTTTGAGAATCCTGTTAAAGTCAAGGATAAATGTAAAATAAAACACACAAAAGCTAAGAAATAAAAAAAAACTTCTAAAATCACCCATTTTCTTATTTACAGATAAGGAAGCTAAATTCAGAGAGAGAAAAAATACACTATGCAATATCATACAAGTAGTTACAAAAGCAGTCCTAAATCCTGTGTGGGATTCTATAGAGATGTGTTCTCCTTCAAACTCACATCAGTTTAGGCATATACTCTCTAGGCTTTTAAATAAGGAGTCACACCCATTTTTCCCTGTTTTAAAAGATTTCCTATAATGTTTAAAATTCATAAAAAGTAGACACCAATTATTAATATCTTCTTTACAGAAAAGTAAAACTAAGTTCCAGGCAGAATAACTGTCAAAAGAGCATAGAATAGTGGTAGAGCATGCCTGTAATCCCAGTACTTGGAAGGCTGAGACAGGAGGATTGCAAGTCCGAGGACAGCCTCAGCAAGTAGTGAGACTCTCATCAACCTAGCAAGACCCTGTTTCCAAATAAGAAATAAAATCAGGTTGGGGGTGTAGCTCGAAGGTAGAATGCCTCTGGGTTCAACCCCCAGTACCATACACACAAAAAAAATGTTTTCACATTGCCATCTTTAAAAATAACTTTAAAAATAATCAAGACTTGTTCAGAACCTGATTCAAATAATTCAACTGTAAGAAAGCCTTTTTTGAGCCGGGCGTGGTGGTGCACGCTTGTAATCCTAGTGCGTGGGAGGCTGAGACAAGAAGATCACAGGTTTGCGGCCAGCCTCAGCTACTTAGGGAGGCCTTCGACAACTTAGTGAAACCCTGTTTCGGAATAAAGAATAAAAAATAGGGCTGGGGGTGTAGCTTGAAGGTAGAATGTCCCCGAGTACAATCCCTAGTACTGAAAAAAATTGCCTTTTTTGAAATGAACAGAAATCAGAACCCAAACTGCATTATCTTATCAGATAATGTTAAGTTGGAATAAATATGATTGTTTGATGTGAATGATACTATGGTATGTTAAGAAAAAATAATATAATCCTTATGTATCAAATATTCAACTATTTGTGATGAAAGGACATACCTGGCATTTGCTTTTAAATATTCACACACACACACACACACACACACACAAAAAAAAAAAAAAAAAAAAAAAAAAAAAAAAAAAAAAAAAACAAGAACAGCAAAATGGTACATCAGGGTTCATAATAGCATTCTCTTTATTTTGCCATGTGTTTAAAAAATTCCATAAAGCCAAGTGTAGTGGCGCATGCTTATAATCCCAGTACTTGGGAGGCTGAGACAGGAGAATCACAGGTTCGAGGCCAGCCTCAGCAACTTAGCAAGACCCTGTTTCCAAATAAAAAATAAAATCAGGCTAGGGGTGTAGCTCAGAGGTATAATACCCCTTAGTTCAATCCCCAGTACAACAAATTAAATAAATATATGAATAAATGAATAAATAAATAAATAAATAAATAAAATTTTCCATAATAAAATGTTTTAACTAGAACTATAGGACTATACTATTATAATTAAATATAACGGGGCTGGGGGTGTAGCTCAGTGGTGCAGTGCTTGCCTAACATGTTTAAGGCCTTGGGTTCAGTCTCCAGTACCATAATAAATAAATAAAATGAAATAATACAAAGTCAATACACCATAAGACAGTTATCAAAAAACAAAATGTTAGACATAAATGAGTACCTCTGACAGATATCTATATTTTAGTATACATAAAGTCTATATAGCCTTTAACTCAATGTATCTCAAAAGAAAAATTCCTTTCAGAAATACTTCTAATAAGCTTGATTATCTAATACAAAGCAGATTATAAAGCCCAATTAGGAGTGGAGTAAGATTCTAAGGCAGGATCGACGAGGGATGAAATAATTAATGAAAAGCAAATATAACATGGTAAAAACAAGTCATCCAGAACCCCATCTAATGTGAGGATATGGCCTTATATGTCAAACAATCTACAACCACTGGATCACAAAGCTCCCATCTCATTACAGAATTCCCTGTGTTCATTTCTTTCCTTCAGGTTTCAATACTTGCAACTTAAGGCCCTCATCTCACACTCCATCTACAGTATACACAGTGGACTTGTGTGTCACAAGGCACCCTTCACAGGGATTAGAAAATTAATGTTACCCCTAGACAACAACTAGTGGTCCTGTACCTGGTCTATACTTGAGATGCTCCAAACTGTTCTCCTTGTACCTCCTTGCTCTACCTTCTAACTCATCTTTCCCATAGTTGCTTAATTTTCACAAGAAATGTAATCATGTCACTGTTCTAAAAATCTATCCATGGTTTCTCCACTACCTGTAAGACCATCCAGAGATCTGTTGCATAGCAATACACCTTTAATTTGCTTTTCCTATCTCTAATCCTGACATTCCCCATAGATCCCAGCACATACAAACACACACACCTTCCGCATCTATTACCTTTCTCTGCATAGACTCAGGTTTTTTTGACATGGTGGGGGAATCAGATGCCACATGTGAGAACCTATTCACTCCCCAGCAATGTCAAAGAAATCTAGTATTGAATGAATTGGTTATTTTTAAAAGGTCCAACCTACACAAATAAGTTAAAATTATCTATCCTCTTAGAGAATTCTGCTTTTATTCTTTTTTATCTTGCTTCTGTCTTCTCTATGAGAATGTTAATTCCATGAAAGCAGAAGTTTTGTTTGTTTCATTCTCATGAGTATTTCCAGCACATAGAACAGTGCCCAGTTTGCTATTAGGCACTTAAAATGTTGAATAAAAAATTTTACTTATAAAACTTCAACATACTCCCTTGTGAGCATGCATAAGAGATATAGAAAATATTATCTTTTTATTATTCCTAGAAACAATATAATTACATGGACAAGACAGTAAAAAATTTTTTTAAAGTACCGATGACTAAAATCATAAGCTAGCATGTCTATTAGTTCTTCAAAAGAAACTTTAGAAGAATTAGTGTCTCGAAAACCTTTTGACCATGCGTGATCTCTTCATGGTTTACCCAATAATGGAAATATTTTAAAAATACTAAATTGAGGTCGGGCGTGGTGGCGCACACTTGTAATCCCAGTACTTTGGGAGGCGGAGACCGGAGGATCTGGGTTCGCGGCCAGCCTCAGTGCGCATGCGCGCGCGCACGATCGATTGATCGATCTCTCCCCTCTCTCTCTCTCTCTCTCACCCTCCCTGTCTCTTTCTCCCTAGTGAGGCCCTCGGCAACTTCGTGAGACCCGGTTTCAAAAATAAAGCATAAAAAATAGGGCCGGGGGTGTAGCGCGGAGGTAGAACGCCCCTGTGTTCAATCCCCGGTACCGCAAAAAAAAAAAAAAAACTAAATTGATTAGTTAATAAAGATGAAAAAAGGTAAATCAGAGAACCTAGTTAATTGGATTTTCAAAATGAGAAATCAATTTCTGTTATTAACATACTGATCAGAGAGTTCTCATAAAATATAGTAATTCATTTATTCAACAAATATTTACTGAACCTCTACCAAGTACCAGCCATTGTTCCATTGTTCCAGGTTCCAGGGGTAAAACAGTGAACAAAAACAAGCATTTTCATGGATCCTAGAGCAGCCTCTATGGTAACAGACCCTATTTCCTGTCGTTTATTAACAGCAAACCTAGAAACATGAAAAACACTAGATACCATTTACTACTGTTGAGACAAAAAAGCCTCCAAACTCCAATTTCCAAAAGTTACCTATTCCTCCAGTGAACCAGTAGGAAAAGAGAAGGTCTTATAGAATAAATCTCAACTACAAAAGGCAAACTGAACTCAGTTGAATTGTAAGTGTAGTCAAATTGTGAATAAATACAGCCCTTTCCAAATGACTCACCTTTGTAATACAATTACCAGCAATAAGCCCTACCTACTCTAAATAGAAAAAACAAATTTATATTTCACCAAAAGAATACGTAAAACATGAAACAACAGCTAGGTAAGCTTTAGACACTTGGCTCAGCCCTGTCTACACGTATCAGAGCACACCAGTTTCCCATTTACTGGTCCATCCAGAAGCCATAATAACTCATCCTGCCTAGGAGTAAAAGGGACAAATAGGATGAAATTAAGACCCAAGTAAAACTACAATAAAGGGGAAGATCCTCCCACAAACGTAACCACAAATTAAAATCTTAATCTGTATAAAACAAGCATCTATTCAGGAGACAGGTTATTAACACTGGACACCCAAATTGGTAGATAAAACAAGTAGTATACACATTGTGACAATCAACTGTAGTTTAGTATTAGCAGGTGAATATGTGAGAACAGTCTAAGTTCTAGAACAAAATATGAAACATTTGACTCTAAAATAGTTAAAAATTGTCTAATTTTTTACAGGTCCCCATCCCTGTCTCATATACAACTCCTCCATTCTGGGGCTGGATAAATAGATGACATTATGATTGACTCAGGTCACAAACTCAGACAAATAATAACTCCAACAACTTGGATACATACTAAAGAGGAACTAGATAAATGGTACCTTTCACCTTGAAGACACTATGTATGCTAAGTGAAATAAACCAGACACAAGAAGACAAATATTGTATTAGTCCACTCAAATGAGGTGCTTAGAGTAATCAAACTCATAGAAAGTATAAAAGTGGTTATGAGGGGATAGGGGAGGGAAAATAGGGAGTTAATATTGAAAAGATATAGAGCTTCAGTTTGGGAAATAAAAGTTCTGGAGATGAAAGGTAGTAACAGCTGCACAATAATGTAAATAAATTTAATGCCACTAAAATGTATATCTAAAATAGCGAATATAGGGAATTCTATGTTATGCTTATCTTACCACAATTGAAAAAAAGAAAAAGTGCTCTGAGGGCTACCAGAACAGAAAGGGGAAACACCTCCAGTTGTTAAACTGAGTTCTGACATGGAGATTTGACTTTAGTCTTCCACTGGACTTTCAGTTTCAGCTTGCACAGGTAAAAGCTTACAAGTCATCAAATCCATTCTTATTAGAAAAAAGCTTAGCAAACTGATAATCTACTACTTCTTTCTTAGATTAAAGAACTGAGGGCACAGGACAAATCACCACCCCAAAATCTGGAGAGAAAAAGAATCACAAACTGAAGTCAGCTTCCCAGGAGTAACACATGGCAATTTAAACAAACTGCTGGAGGTTGCGACAGACTGACTAATCTGAGAATTAAGAACTCCTAGAGGCTCAGTCTTGAAGACTCCACACTTTGAAGTTTTGTCTCAAGAAGCTCCTCGAGATTCTCACAGTAAAGGGGGGAGTAACCATTTTTAAACACACCGATGGAAAAGTAATCACTTGGAATTACATACACCCAGAGCAATCCCCGTAACAGAAGCCGGCCCTCCTTGGCAAACTATCTTACCAGAGATTTACCTGGCCCTGGAGAGGAGCAATCAGCCAACTCCAGCACCTTCTAGCCTTCCTGCCTAATGTAAGGAGAAAAAAAAAATGAAGGCCATAGCCAAGGAACTCAGGCTTACTACTCTAAGATCATACAGAATGCTTCTCTTCATCACACTTCACCACCACACCAACGGACCTCCAATATAATGACAGAGACTTACAACCGAAAACACTGCAACATACAGATTCTATTTAAGAAGGAGATTTTGGGAAAAGCCAAAGTAATGGAGGAGGAAACTGAAGCCTCTGAGATGGATAGCTACAGAAAACATTAAACACAGCCCACCTCCTAGTTAGATTAACATAAAAAACCCTCATACTTCAGTTCTTATAACCTGACACTTCATGTCTGGCTTTCAGTAAAAAATTACATGCATGGAAAAAGGCAAGAAAGAAGAGACTGAAAGTGGGGCGTGGCAGTGCACACTTGTAATCCCAGTACTTGGGAGGCTGAGACAGGAGGATCCAGGTTCGCGGCCAGCCTCAGCTACTTAGTGAGGTCCTCCGCAACTTAGTGAGACCCTGTTTCAAAATAAAGAATAAGAAATAGGGCTGGGGGTATAGCTCGAAGGTAGAATGCCCCTGGGTTCAATCCCCAGCACCACAAAAAAAAAAAAAAGAAGAGAAAGAGACTGAAGAGATAAAGCAAGGATCATAACCAGACTCAGATACAATGCATATTTTAGATTTATGCAATAGAAAAATTTAAAATAACTACGATTAATGCCAAGGGCTCTAATGGAAAAAGTAGACAACACATAAAAAACAGTAGTCGACACAGTATGGTACTGACGTAAGAACAGATATACAGATCAATGGACTAGAACTGAGAGTTCATGTATCTATTAGTCAAAAAATTTTTGACAAGATATCAAGAACATTCAATAGGGAAAGAAAGTCTTTCCAACAATTAATGGAAACAAATGGGTACCCACAGAACAAAAAAAGAAAAAAATTAGACTCTTACATTATTATTATTCATTACTTAATATATGTTTATTATCAATATATTATAGTATAATTAACGTATTATATACTATATTAATGTGATCATAGCATTATTCTGAATCACCATGAAGGTGGAAACTAAAATGTTCCTCAGCTGATAAATATGGTATATACAAATAACAGAATTATTAGCCATAAAAAGAATGAGGGACTGATAAAAGATAGATGAACCATGAAAACATTAAGCTAAGTGAAGCCAGTCACAAAAGACCACATACATGATTCCATTTGAATCAATGTCCAAAATAGATAAAACTAGCCAGGCACACTTGTAATCCCAGTACTTGGGAGGCTGAGACGGGAGGATCACAGGTGATGATGAAAACCTTCTAAAATTAACTGTGGTGATGGTTGCATAACTCTGAATACACTAAAACTCATTGAATTATGTACTTTTTTTTTTTTGCGGTACCAGGGATTGAACCCAGGGGCGTTCTACCTCCGTGCTACGCCCCCGGCCCTATTTTGTATACTTTATTTTGAAACTGGGTCTCACAAAGTTGCGGAGGGCCTCACTGAGAGAGAGAGAGAGAGAGAGAGAGAGAGAGCGAGTGAGCTGAAGCAGGCCGCGAACCGGATCCTCCGGTCTCCGCCTCCCAAAGTACTGGGATTACAAGCATGCGCCACCACACCCGGCTGAATTATGTACTTTAGATGGATAAATTATATGGTGAGTTATATCTCAATAAAGCTGATGAAGGAACCTTAGTGCAAAAGTTTAACAAATGTTCCCAGTCATACAAAACCCACACTATAACACTACTGGAGTCTCGTCTACTGGGAAGAAGGAATGGGCCACTGAAGATTCTGCTAACTGTTCATATATTAGGAAATGTGATGTAACTCTTATGGTTTAAACTTGCTTCTTGATGAAAGGATTAAGGTATACCTTAAAACAACAAGAACTCTGGCACACCTAAGTACCAATGGAAAATATATCCTATTCAAGAAAAGATGTCAGAGGCGCCGGGCATGGTGGCACACGCTTGTAATCCCAGTACTTTGGGAGGCAGAGACCGGAGGATCCGGGTTCACGGCCAGCCTCAGCTCTCTCTCTCTCTCTCTCTCTCTCTCTCTCTCTCTCTTTCTCTACTTAGTAAGGCCCTCCGCAACTTCGTGAGACCCGGTTTCAAAATAAAGTATAAAAAAAATAGGGCCGGGGGTGTAGTGCGGAGGTAGAACGCCCCTGGGTTCAATCCCCGGTACCGCAAAAAAAAAAAAAGAAAAGATGTCAGAAAAAAATTTTCTAAGTGAAAACGAAGAAATTCTGAACTAATGAGCTGAATAGCAAAATTGTCCCACAGAAGTGAGGAAAGAAGACCTTGTTTCAAAATTAAAGACTAAAATAGGGCTGGGGGTGTAGCTCAGAGGTAGAATGCCCCTGGGTTCCATTCCCAGTACTGCAAAAAAAAAAAAAAAAAAACAAAGAAGTGAGGAAAGAAAAGGATGGAGGGAGGGTGGCTAATTACCTTTAAAATTTTTCTCCTCCAAAACCAGTTAAGTATTAATATACAAATAACTTGAATTATATAAGTTTAACCCTCTAAACAGTCTAAAGCTGGTGTCTGGGTAGTCAGTGTTTATGTGTAAACAGATATTGAGACAGTTTTCAATAAATAGACTAAATAAACCAATTACTTTAGAAATAGTAAATTTAACTTATAGGAACAAACACTTTAGAGTGGAAACAGCTGTAATTTATGTTATCTCAAATCCAAAATTGAAATATTTGATGACAAAGGCACCATAATTTTGATGTTATTACAAAAGAAGCTCTATATACATTTAGTACTGGAAAGGTATTTCAAAAGCTACAAATTAGGCAATACATTCAGGATGTACAACCAAGAAGTCCCTCTTAAAACACTGCAATAAGGACTTTGAACAATATTTTGTAGACTCTTCTATCTCATCTAATTCCTCAAGCTCTGGCAACATTTTATAGTTTTTCTAACTGAAATCATTCACACTAATTTAAACCCTCTATATAGAAGAATGGAATATTAATTTCAACCTCAAAATCAAAATCTAAGAGGGAGTGGAGGGGGGGCAAAGGGGCCTGACCCCAATGTGCTAATGGAAAGAAAGTTGTCCACAGGGCACTTAACCTCTGTACCCAATATCCTTAGTTTATATTCAGGGGAAAACATAAGCCTACAAATTTCATTTTCCTTACTAACTTAAAATTTTGATCAAATTTTGTTAGCTTTTCACATTGGCAAAAATAGAATATTCAAAATTTCAGCAACTTACCATGTAAGAGTTAACTATGTTTCACTTTTAATGAGCGGAAACACTCCAAAGTAAATTAAAATAATTAGATGAGCTGGGCATGGTGGCGCACACTTATAATCCCAGTACTTGGGAGGCTGAGATAGGAGGATTGCAGGTTCGCAGCCAGCCTCAGGTACTTTGTGAGGCCCTCTGCAACTTAGTGAGACCCCGTTTCAAAATAAAGAATAAAAAATAGGGCTGGGGTGTAGCTTGCAGGTAGAATGCCCCTTGGTTCAATCCCCAGTACCAAAAAAAATTAAAATTAAATAATTAGATGAATAAACTAAACTAGATTAAATATATCAAACAGTTTAATGAGCTCATGAGTCTGTATCAAATATAATGATAATTTAAAATTAACAAAATGTGTACCTATCAGAATGGCTAAAATGCTGTTTATGAGATATACAGCAACTATAAATCTCTTACATTGCTAGTGCAAATTAGAAAAAACACTTTGAAAAAATATTTGGCAGTCCCTAGTATAGCTAAAAATGTACTTTATTCCATGACCCAGCATTTCTACTCATGGATATTTACCCAACAAAATTATTTATATCACCACAACTTGTATAAGAATGTTCACAAAAACTTTATTCATAAGAGACAAAAACTAAAACAACCCACATGTCTATCAATAGAAGATGGGGTAAATAAATTGTAATGTATTCATCCAATGAAATACCACTCTGCAATAAAAAGTAACATATTTTTGATACATGCAATAACATGGATAAATCTCTTGGGCTTAATGTTGAATTAAAGAAACCAGACACAAAGTATATATACTTTTATGATAACATTTATGTGAAGCTACAAAACAAGCAAAACTAATCTAAGTCAGAATAGTAGCCCTTGATAGCTGGAGAGAGTAATAACTAGGAGGGGAAATGAGGTAGTCTCTAGAATGCAGAAAGTGCACTGTCTTGATATAAGAGACAATGAATACAAAAGAACACATATAAAAATTCACCAGCTATACTAAAGGCTTACGTTTGTTGCACATAAGTTATAACACAATACAAAGTAAGATGACCTTAGGAAGAAATATTTTAAAATATTTTTCTTCCTCCAAATACATTTCTTTCTTGTAAAAGAACATGAAACTAACGAAGTTTTTCTTCCTGCATTTACACATTTCCCACAGGTTTTGTATCTGAGACATTGTCAGCCTTAGAGAGGAAGGTGAAATCAAGTTCAGCATCCACAGGGCTTATTCACGTATAGTTCTGGCAAGTTACATGTATGGCGCAATATCCTTGAAGAGAGTTTTTACTCCTGATCTCTGGCAGCAGATCTGGGGGCAGCGCTTTAAACAGTAAAGAATAAAAACTATGTAAAGAATAGTTTCCCTTAAAATGCCTTCTGTAAATATGTTATAGATGAGTCAAGCTCTTCCGCACCAAACAGAGCAAAGACTCTTGTATTTGTTTTGCTTAGATATCAGTGGGCAGCAATAAAAGTTACATTTGCACTAGCAGGTGTCCTGTCAACCTATTTCACCTTCTGAAGTAAACAGTGAAAAGCAAACATTTACAAAAGAACAATTCAGTGTAGGAAAATCCTATAAAGAACCTGTACTTTACATACTAATATTACTAACTAATATTACTAAGTAACTTACTGAGTAAAATAATACCTGATAAGTGTTTAATAATCAAGAGTACCTAGAATTCAATAAATACTCAAAAACTCCAAAACTATTTGATGGAAACATACATCACCACCCATGAAGAACTCTTGCCAAATATGAGTAAAACCTGACTCTGACCAAGTCTCTAGAATCAATGAACAATTTACAGAAAACTCACAGGACAAAGAAACATGTAAAACTACATCAATAGGATAAAACCAGCAGATCTAGAGTAAGAAGCTCTATAAGATCAATAATCAGTCTCTTCAACAAATTAATTGCCAAGAGAGACGGGGTAAAAAAACACTTTGAGAGCCAGTCATAATGTGGATCTCATCTGGTCACATTCAAACTGATAAAACAAATAAATAAAGCATTTGAATCAACTAGAAAATTGAGTAATTGCAAGACATTTCATAAAATTAAAAAATATTAGTTTTTATTGTATGATATTAATGTAATATCCAAAAGAGTCCTTATCTTTAAGTCACTGAAGTATTTACTAATGAAATATATGTTATATGGTATATCTGGGATTTACTTCAAAACATTATAAGGTGTGGAGTGAGTTGAAGTATAGATGAAATGAGATTGAAGAGTTCATGATTACAAAATTTAGGACATTCATTATAGTATTGTCTACTTTTACATGTGTTTAAAATTCTTTAAAGTTTTTAAAAGAAAAAAAGGAATGATATAAAGCAGAAGCAACTGTATATAGAACCGAAATCCATGACATAGAAGAGTTCAGTAACAACAGCTATCACTGTTAATGTTAATATACTAAGCATTGCATTGTTTTATATACATTATGTAATTTAATCCTACTACATTAATTTTTTACCTTTCTTAACTGAATCCTAGAATTGAAACTACTTTTACAGCAGCCAAAGGTGACAAATTGATCAGGATTTTTATAACAATTCCTATTGATGCTGGAATAATCTACTTCACTTTGAAAGAATGTCACTCACAAAAATCAGCTAACAGCCAGGTGTGGTGATGCATGCCTGTAATCCCAGTACTTGGGAGGCTGAGACAGGAGGATGGCAGATTTGAGGCCAGCCTCAGAAACTTAGTCAGACCCTGTTTCAAAATAAAAAATAAAATAGGGCTGGTGGTATAGCTCAGAGGTAGAATGCTTCTGGGGTCAATCCCCAGTACCACCAAAAAAAAAAATCAGGGCTGGGATGTAGTTCAGTGGCAAAGCACTTGCCTTGCAAGTGCACTGCCCTGGGTTTGATCCCCAGTTCCAAAAAGACACACACACAAAAAAAATAAGCTAAGAACACTCCAAAAAAAAAAAAAATCAGCCATCAGCAGATTAATGGGTAAATAAAATGTACTATGATATATATAACACTAAAGCAACAAAAATGAGCTATCCACACAAAACATGGGTACATCTCAGTTATAATGTTAACAAAACAAGCCAAACAGAATATCTACACTATGATTTCATTAGAGAGAGAGAGAGAGAGAGAGTGTGTGTGTGTGTGTGTGTGTGTGTGTGTGTGTGTGTGTACACACAGGCAGGCATGCACGCATAAGGAAAAGGAGCCTGTGGTTCAGAACAGTAGTTCCTTTTTAGGGATAGATATTAGCTGAGAGGGAACACAAAGCTACACCGTTGCCTTTTTATTTTTTTATTTTGAAAAAGGGTCTTGCTAAGCTGCTAGCTTCTTTCAGCTCACATACCACCTTTACAGGTATATAGGTTAAGGAAATGAATTCAAAACTATCTCACTGTTATTTTTCCTTCTTTACACACTAAATCAGTGTATCATCCCCCAAATCAGACACTGTCTAATGAATTTTTGATTAATAGAATAAGGTCTTATATTAGGAATTCTACACAGGAACTTTGTACAGTTAATAAAGATATTTCAACTTAGAAGCCACTATCTAGGTGTGTACCCTTACTCAGGACATCATACCCTTTCCATGGCTCCAGTACCTCCTCCAGGAAAGTGGAGTTCTAATAGTTCCACAATTGTGAATATATGACAAATGTGGGCTGTTACTCCCCCTCTGAGCAGTCACTAATTGACCAGAGATGGAATCAGAAATGGCACTTGAGGTGAAACTTATCTGTCATTCCTAGATAAGTAATCTAAGCTTCTTTCCCCTTCTAACATTGTACTTAGTATACACAAGCTGTTAAAGAGTTAAGAGGGCCTCAAAATACAGAAATTCTTTATCATCTTTAAATGACAATTTTTTTAAAAAAAGAATATGCAACTATTTATACCCCCGTTTTGGGGAGGGGTACTGAAGACTGAACCCAGAGACATTCTACCTCCAAGCTATACACCTGGCCCTTTTTTTTTTTA
>PVJS01038047.1:0-19607 GCA_004027185.1 Glis glis
TTTGCGGTACCGGGGATTGAACGCAGGGGCGTTCTACCTCCGCGCTACGCCCCCGGCCCTATTTTTTTTATGCTTTATTTTTGAGACCGGGTCTCACGAAGTTGCGGAGGGCCTCGCTAGGTAGAGAGAGAGAGAGAGAGAGAGAGAGAGAGATCACGTGAGCGCGCATGCGCACTGAGGTTGGCCGCGAACCCGGATCCTCCGGTCTCCGCCTCCCAAAGTACTGGGATTACAAGCGTGCGCCACCACGCCCGGCTCTATTCTTGTTTAGTTTCTACATTGGATAGAATTATTCAGCCATAAATCTGTATCAGTTGATAGTGAACATGAAAATTATGAGAATCTTAAGGAAAATGGGGTGCTAGATATAATATGTAATTATACTGGTGTATGATAAAAATCATGAAATTCTGACATTAGACCTGTAGGTCAATTACAAGTAATGGACAAAGTATTATTCGTATATTTAAATAATTTATACTGAAAATCAAAGCAAATGCTTAGAAATGAAAATTTAATCTGTCAAGGAGATGTGGCTTAAAAATCAGAAACATGGATGACAGTCTTGCTCTAACTTTTGCATACTAATTCTGTGCTTTGGGTGAATCATTTGATTTCTCAGTTTTTCTTCTGTAAAGCAGAGGCAATAAAATCTCTATACCAAACTTTTATATGAATTAAATGAGAGAATTTATGCAAAGTTCTTATTATAGAACTAGACACATATAACTAGACACTATTTAACAAAGATTAGCTAATCCTCTTCAGAATAATAATGCATTTTTAAATGATTTGAGTAAGTACATGCTTTGTACTGTGTAGACAAGCCATAAAAATATAAAGCACATGTATGCAATAACTATTTACTTTTAGATTCATGTGGTTATAGATACTAAATTACATACATAGACCAGGGCTTGTTAGTTGAGATACACAAACATATTCATGCATATTCTGGATCTTTTGAATGACCAATTATAAGCAAACACAACAATACAGTTTCAATGCTTATGCTTGCACATGTGTTTATGATCTTGTTAGCACTCTGTTAGCAATAAAAATTGCAGCACTGAACCTGTTGATATACTAAAAAGCAGCTATCCCATATATGTTATTAAAGTCATGCTTAAATGTTTCTCTAAGTATAAAGAAAAAAAGCCTTTTATTCCCAGTAAAATTCACAAAGGCTTAAATTTGGTATAATGAAAATGACACTATGGTAATATATATTTTAATGAGAAAAGAGTAGAAGAAGACACAAAATGTGACCAATATGCCTAAATGAAATGAAATAAAATAATGTGACATTGTACTTCATGAAAGGACAACTGTACAATAATTTAAGACAAATAGATTGTTAGAATTCATCTACTACACTGTATGTGGAATGTGTGGCTTTGAGAATTAATTTATTTTTAGAAATATAACATGCCAAGTTAAATTAGTTTCCATTTTAATTTCTTTATTATTTTAGTTATAAATAAGTTTTGATGTATAGTTATATTTAACTATAAGCATTAAGAGTTTGTTCTATTCTGATTACAAGCCATTTCTTATTTAGTTGTGCATTATGAATTGTCCTAAATTTGGTGAAGAAAAAGATTCATTATTTTATATTGTTTATGGATCCTGCACATCAGGAATTCAAATAGGCCACAATGGGAATTGCTTGGTTCCACAATAGCTGAGGAGATTCAAATGTCTGCAGGTGACCCTAATGGGTTTATGTCTAGAATCATCTGGAGGCATCTTTCTCATACATCTAGTGCTGGGAGGCTCAGCTGGGACTATCAACCAAAGTGTCCACATGTGTCATCTCAATGTGCCTTGGGTTTTCTCAGACACAGTGGCTTCAGACTTCTTACATCATGACTCAGGAATCCAAGAGCAATTTAGCTAGGAAATAAGGTTCCTATCTTTTATAACAACCTCAGCAGTTACATTGCATTACTTCTGCCATACGCTATTGGTCAAAGCATCATAACACTTCAGATGTAAGGCAGAAGGACTTAGACTTGACTTCTTGGTGGAAGAAATGTCAAAGACTTTGTCATGTCTTTTATTTTTAACTACACTAGTGTGCCTTCTGATCATAAATTATGATCATATATATATATATATATATATATATATATATATATCCCATTTGCTAAATATACTCATCCTCTTCCAAGGCCCCACAATGAACGCATTAAGATCAAGCTCATGGTCAGGAATCTCATCATTTAGATCAGACACAGATACAGATACAGATGAGGTTACTCAAATCAGTTTGTTATTTACTGTTCATCTAGATCTGACCATCTCCTACAATAACCACCACATCTGACATTCAACTTGGTAAGGCCTTCTGCAACTTAGTGAGACCCTGTTTCAAAATAAAAAATAAAATAGGGCTGGGGGTGTAGCTCAGAGGTAGAATACCCGTGGGTTCAATCCCCAGTATTACTAAATAAATAAATAAATAGATAAATAAACAAACACAGAAGAGAAAGGATGAGTAAATTGACTATAATTTTACTCTCTTTTTACAGCCATTTCTTATTCTAAAATCTGGAGGTGAAAAGCAAAGTAACTGGGCAAATGTTTCAGCAGAATCAGACTCTCATAAAGAGGATACTCATAAACCCAACAGGTTTTCAGATGGGACTGATGTTTTACATCACAGGAAGCAGAGTATAATGAAATTTTATCAGGTTTCATAATCATCAAAGCCATATTTGAAAAATTTTTACTAAAGAATGTTATCACAAAACAGGTAACAGAAAATACTGATTATAAAAATGAAAATTAAAAATGCAATAAGTAAAACTAAGAAATTAATAGAGGAGATTAGGTAAAGCTGAGGAGAGACAGCAAATTGAAAAATTAAGAAGATATCCATCTAAAGTTACTAAGGTATGTAGGCATGGAAATCACCCAAAAAAAGTACTAAGAAAACATAGACATGTTTTTAAAATGTCTAATATATGTGTAATTGGGTTTACAAAGGGGGAGAATTTAATTAGGAAGAAACAATATTTGAATAGTAAATAATAATAAGAATTTCCTAAGTCACACATTCAAGGAACACTACATAAACATGAGTAAAATAAATACAAAGAAAACTATGATTAATGACACAATATATATTTGCCTGAAACTAAAGAATTTGATAGCATTCATATTCATCACATAAAACTCTTTTGTAAACTGGAAATATAAAGGAATTTTTCTACAAAAGACCTATAGTAAACATAAACTTAATAGTGAAATAGTGAAAAGGTTTTCTTTGGATGGGAAATGATAAAATGCTATCTAATATCATTATTTCTATTTAACATTTTACTTGAGACTTTGTCTAATCAGTAAAAAGATGGCAAGCAAAAGATAATGAAAAAGAGGAAACCCAGTTGTCATAATTCCAGATGATATGAATTTTACATGAGAAAACTAAATAGATCTATAAGTAAACTATTAAAATAAATTAGTAAATTAAACAAGTTCACATTATAAAAAATTAATTATAGTCCCCTAAACCAGCAAAATTGTAAACTTAAAAATTTTAATTTGTCTTATTAAGTACTACCTCAAAAAACATAAGATACCTAGGAATGGGTCTAGCTAATTTTTTGCAAGATTCCACAGGGAAAATAACAAACCTCTATAGAGATATTTTATATTCTAAAATTTGTGTTGAAATACAAAAAGCTAAAAAATAGAAAAGAAAACATTTACGTAAAAAATTAGAGGATTTAGTCTACTGCATATCAAGTATTACTGCAAAGTTATAATAAATAAGATTTTGCTGAGTGTTAAACATTAGAACCACTGTATTTTTAAACATTTTATCTTTAATTTCTAATACATTAAATATTATTGGATATGAGTTCATTTAGTGATAATTTTTTGCTCTGTACAGTTAGATATATTTTTTGTGTATATATTTTAATTAAGTAAAAAGTTTATTAACATAAATAATATTTAACATGAGAGTGAAGATTTTATGTCTTTGGAGAGAATTTTCTCTTTCCATTAACATAACAGCCAATTTTAGATTATTTTTTTTAAATCTTTATTATCATTCTCAGAAAATGAATAGAGCATTTACCTCTATAATTAGAAATATCAAACTCATTTCCTTTTTATTACTCCTCTTTTCCATATTTAATCATAGGTGGAGATTAAAAAGCATTACTAAAGCTCTCATGATTTTTTATAAGGTAATTATTTGGCTGTCCTTTAACCATTCTGTTATCTGAATTAATATAATAGAGCAACCAAATAATTTTTTTAAACACAATCTCAAAATGACAAGGTAAGCAGATCTTATTCAAGATTATCGGCAGTGGAGATATTACTTCAATACAATGAAAAATTACCAATGGAACACAATAGAATTATCCTGCAAGTTTTCCAGGTTCTAGTCCAAAGATGTCAAACAGAATGATCTGGAGTCTTGGAGAAAAAAGAATAACACTTTACTACTAGGAATGGAGAACAAATATTTGTTCCTTCCTATGCTGTACTAAGAACTCTCCATTTTTACATTAATGTTTGTCAATAAGACAGTGAAATAGGTGAATATTTTTCCTGCTAGAATTTAATATGGAAGAGGCTGTCATATAACTGTCAATACTCTGGCCAGAGGGCAAATATGAGTCTCTTTATAGTCAAAGCTGGTGTCCTTCAAATCCATCTTACATCTATCAGTTACCAGAAAAGCTTTTAAAGATAGTAGATCTCTAATCACTGCACAGTTATTATTCTGTTGTCACTGGAACAACACTCTTAGAAAAGTAGAAAAAATTCAATAAGTCAGTTAACACTGGGGATTGTTGGTGGCCCCAAAATGATCCATAAACAAAAATATATGAGAACTAGCATTCTAGAAAGTATGTCCTTAGCCAAAATTCTGTCCATTTCCATATAATCACATTTCAGCAAATTCATCCTTTGGATGATCTAATTCTCTCTGGATGTAAGTGATTCTTCACTTGGGTCTCCTGATTTGGACACACTTATAAGGGTCATATAACACATTTCATTTTTAGTTTATAGGAATTTGAACAGTCAGATTAAACAACTAGAGATTGAAAATTTAAAAAAGGAAGACTTTTCCTTTTTATTTTTCTTTGTTTTTTATCTTTCAACATTTTCTCTCAGGATCTAGCATTTAACTTTCACTGAACAGCGATCTCAAAAGTATGCCTCTTAGTCAGTTCCCTAGAGAAAATGGTAAACCAATAAAAATAGAGACAGTACAATCATTTTTGGCACAAGAGCATAACTTATTTGAAGACATCAGGAAGCATCAATAAAATGTGGTGATGCACAAGATAAATGGAAATGTGATACACTGTAGAGTTATAGATTAAAGAGTATCTCTTCTCCTAATATACATGTCAATCTAACAAGGAGATGGTCTAAAGCTCCCTAGGGTCTATCAGGTCATGGGGCATCCTGGGAAGATATAGTGCAGATTATGTGGACATCCACAAATAGAACATTGAAAATAAACAGAGGGATTTATGTCTTCATGGATTTCAAGAGATAATGTTTCAATTGGAGAATTATAGTGTTTAGCCTTGTAGAATGTCACAGTTTTCAGAGTTAAGAAATACCTTAGCTGAAACAGCCATTTATGAAATACCCAGCTCCTTAATATAAAAAACAAAAAAGGAAAGAAAAAAGAAGACAGAAAACCCCAGATATTGTTCTCCATTTTAAGAACTTAAAGTGAAAGGAAAATGAACTAGGCCCTCTGAAATAATATCTGTGTGATAGGTTGAGCCTCAATCTAATTGAGTTCTACAAAGTGATTACTAATTGTTTATATGTTAGGTTTGTTCTCTTTTATAAAAGTTTAAATGTGAACATATTTATTAATCTTATCTTTGAAAAGTAGATGATTTTAATATATACATTAATAAACCATATTCAGCAAACTTCAACTTTGTTTTATTTTGAATATTATAGTATCACTACCCACAAGACAAATGACATATCACTAAAATATATTTAATCAAAGAAAGAACATTTAATAAGAGTAAAGGTTTTGCCCTTATCAGACCATTTTTTAAAAATCTAAGCTTGAAAACTTCTCAATGATGTGTCTTTCTGGAGACCATACATTGTATATGTGTTTGTTCAGTTCAAAATATAAATCCTTATTAAGGGGTTCTTACTGACTGTACTATTGAACTAGACCTCTCTAGGTATTGAAGAAAGAAAGATGAATATAATACTATCCCTGCCCAAAGAAAATTTACAGTTTCATGGAGAAATGAAGAGGCAAAAATAATTTATATTTTTTGTGGTAATGTTAGGTGAGAGATGCATTGAAGAAACATACTTAAGTAAGGCTAAAGTCAGAAAAATCTTCCCTGTGGAAGTAAGACAACAGCTGAGTCTAAATGTATTAAATTGACTAACCAAACTAGAATGAAGGGAAGTTCTTTCCAAGGATAAGAAACAGTATGAACAAAGGCATAGAACTGTAAAATTCAGCACATGCAGTGCATGTGCTGCTGCTGTGTGTGTGTATGTGTGTGTGTGTGTGTGAGAGAGAGAGAGAGAGAGAGAGAGAGAGGCAGAGAGAGAGAGAAACAAAGAAAGATAGTCCAAGTAGTGAGTGAAATATGAGGAAGAGAACAGCATATAGTACAGCTTGAACAGCAGATCATGATGATACTATGTGATATTTTCTAAGGGGTGATATAATTAGAGTTGAGTTTAAGGTTTACTGATTTGAGCGTGTTGCAAATGTTTGAGGGGTACTCTAATGCACTGATCACACAGGTTTCTGTCTCAGTTACTCAGGTTATAGGTAATAAGTACCCAAGCTAAGATTATATAAATGCAAGTGGAACAGACAGGAATAGCTTTTTTATCATATGCAAGTCATGAAAAGGGTAAGACTGGATACTTCATTAGTAGTGGCTTATCACTGTGAGGAATAGCCTGAGCAGCTCCCCAAACCCGTCTTGAGTGTTATGTAGATGGAGGTTGCATTAAGCGAGATGGGAAATTCAGGAAGAATACTTGGACATGTGACTGAGAGAAAAGACACAGCAATGGATGATGGAGGATTTGGGTTTGTACTACATGTGAGACATTCAAATGTTGTTCATTAGGGTTAGGTCATCTTATATATTTTTTTCTAAATGTCAGAATAGAGATCAGCCAAGAAGTAAATAACTGGCATAAAAATCAGTATAAGGCTGTTAGTTAAAAGTT
Source organism: Glis glis (assembly GCA_004027185.1). Classification (NCBI taxonomy): domain Eukaryota; kingdom Metazoa; phylum Chordata; class Mammalia; order Rodentia; family Gliridae; genus Glis; species Glis glis. Next base: position 7,219 of record PVJS01038047.1, read on the forward strand.
TTAACATTAGCACAATGGTTTTGATATGGTTTCAGTGTGTCCCCAAGGGTTCATATGCTGGGAGCTAGATCCATAGTGTGGCGGTGCTGAGAAGTGGTGGCGACTTTAAGTGCGTTCTTAAGTCATTGAGGGAACTGCCATTTGAATGATTGAAGTAACTCTCATGGGAGACCTGAGTTCTGGTGACAGTCAGTTATTATAAGCCTGAGTCCAACTTATGTTCCTGCTTTGAAATGTGATCTCTCACTTTCAAACACACTCCTGCCATCCCCTATGATATTCTCACCAGAACCAAGCTGATGTCAGTGTCATGATCTGTGAGCCAAGTAAACATCTTTTCTTTATAAAGTTAGCCTGCTTCAAGTATATGATTATAGCAACAAAAATTTTACTAATAAATAAGACGGTCCATGGAAAAGAAAACATAAAAAAGAGTCAGTATCAATTAATTAATTATAATGGTTCTGGGGATTGAACCCAGGGGCATTCTACCTCCAGCTACACCCCCAGCCCAGCCCTATTTTTTATTCTTTATTTTGAAACAGGGTCTCACTAAGTTGTGGAGGGCCTCACTAAGAAGCTGAGGCTGGCTGAGAACCTGTGATCCTCCGGTCTCAGCCTCCCAAGTATTGGGATTACAAGCATGCACCACCACGCCCCACTAAAAAAAAAGCCAGTATTTAAAGGGATTGCTAATATCACCATGCCACAAACAATAAAGAGAAAACATGATAAAAATACATAACAAGCAATCAAGAGCAAGGGTTTCAAAGAGCTAAGGAAATATTCAGAGCTAAGGAAATAAGATCCCAGTCATTGAATTTGACATCATGGAAGTTATAAATTCACATTCCTCCTCCAGAATAGTTTGAATGGGCTTGAAAATAGTCAGCAAGTAGTTGAAAATATGGTAAGAGATGGTAAGAGATGAAAAATTAGAAAGAATGACTGCTATCTCATAGAGGAAGCTCTTTAAAAAGTGTGTGTGTGTGTGTGTGTGTGTGTGTGTGTGTGTGTGTGTGTGTATGAGAGAGAGAGAGAGAGAGAGAGAGCGAGAGAGAGAGAGATTTCAAATAGTACTTTGAATTGAAGAATAAAAATTATTTAGAAGACGCTTGATCAATGGAGCTGATAGAGAAGAAAGCAGATAAGCCACGGTTCAAGATCCCTGAGAAAAAGCACGTGGAAACAAGGGTTCAGGTGCAGGAATTGGTCTCCATGGAGAAGAAATCTCAAGTTCTCAGGATAAAGGAGAAAATCTTACAATAATGGCCATGTTAAAAAAATTGGTTTGTGGGATGGGAAAGAAGTTGAGTTGTTTGTGATTGTGCATCTCAATTTTTTAAAGTAAAAATGGTGGGGGGAGTAAAAGACAACAGTCTTAAGTAGGGGCCCTAAAGACACTGGTGAAAAGTATGACAAGGGAGTTATATGTGTGGTGGGGGGACTCTAAATGCTTTGGTTCTATGGGTGGGTCTGAGAATTAAACTGACAAAAGATAGATTAACAAGAAAAAAGTGTACAAATTTATTTAGTATTTGTATGTATGTATGTAGTGTGTAGAGAGAGAAAGAAGCCTTCATATACAAGAAATGAAGTTCCAAAGAAGTAGATATTCTTGAGAGGCAATATTCTATTTTAACAAATAATGGTAAGTTGCGGAAATGTGAGAAAACAAAGGAAAAAGGAGTTTGGGCTTGAGGCAATAAGTTGTACAAAAGCAATAAGGAAATACATGAAGGAAAATAATGAAAGATAAGAGTTATTTCATAAGATTTGTTTGTACAAACACATCTTGGCTTCCACTCCCCATTTCCAGTGGTAAGAATGTCCTCTTTGTGATGCAAGGAAAACATCTTTCTCGCAAGAAATTTATACCTTCTTCTTTTTTTTTTTTTTTTGCAGTACTGGGGATTGAACCCAGGGACATTCTACCTCTGCGCTACACCCCCAGCCCTATTTTTTATACTTTTATTTTGAAACCGGGTCTCACGAAGTTGCGGAGGGCCTCACTAAGTAAAGAGAGAGAAAGAGAGACAGGGAGAGAGAGAGAGAGAGAGAGAGAGAGAGCTGAGGCTGGCTGCGAACCCGGATCCTTTGGTCTCCACCTCCCAAAGTACTGGGATTACAAGCGTGCACCACCACGCCCAGCCTATACCTTCTTTTTTAAGTAAGAATGAGGAGGTCAGAAAGCCCCTCCTGCACCTGCTTTTTCTCAATTGTGTTCATCATGAAATAATCAGTATGCCAAAGTGACACATTGTGGGTGGCATTTTTGATCCCTTCAAAGTTAATAAAAAATAAGAAAGGTAAAGAAACGAAAAAGCTATAGTGGAAGTTAACATCTCTATTATGTATTTTAATTAGAACTTTTGATTCCAGTGTGAAAATCAGCACACAAATGACAAGAATTGTAAAGTATTAGAAAAGAGACAGCTGAGCATGGTGGCCCATGCTTCTAATCCCAGTATTTGGAAGGCTGAAACAAAGAGAATCACAGGTTTGCAGCCAGCCTCAGCAACTTAATGAGACCCTTTTTCAAAATAAAACATAAAATAGGATTGGGGGTGTAGCTCAGAGGTAGAATGCCCCTGGGTTCAATCCCCCCTCAAGGAAAAGAAAATAAAAGACATTTCAAGTCAGTCTAAAAATTATGAGGACTCCTAGAAAGCATAAAACAAATGGGATTGGAAAAAATATATATATATATGATATTAAACAAGGTCCCTAAGAAGTTTCATGCTGGTGGTCAGACTCAAAACCCTGAGTAAGCCTTAGGCTGATCATCATTTCGATGAAAGGGGACTGCATTCTGAACCAGTCAACCAGATGGACCTGGTGTGTTTTTCCCTCAGCCTACCAACCATGAAGTGCTCTGGAAGCAAAATAGGCCATCTTCCAAAGGCACTCTCCAAATATGGGTGTTGCAGACTAAGGAATATGCAAAGTAGACCTTGAAATAGCTCTAGAGTCTAGATTATCACACATAGGGCCGTATAAAAGCAAAGACAACTTTATCCAAGAGTGAAATACAATGAACTACTCAAATGACCATTACAAATATTGTCCAGGTTTGGTAATGGGGACCCTAGTCTTCCAACTTGTATGCTCACTCATACACAACTCACTGAATCCTGACCAACAGTAAATACTGATGTACAGCCCTCAGGGGTACTCCATTAAAGAACAGGCCCCTGGAGAAATTTACCTAAATAAAAGCAGAGGAAAACAACAGAAACTCCTTAGATAATCAACCCAGTCCTTTATTTTCAAATATCAACAAAGAGCCAAGGATCACTAAATAAGGTAAAGAAAAATCCTAAATAAAAGGGACCTAGATAAATAAACTCAAAAATAAAAATAATTCAAAGAAGAAAAAAAATTATTCCATATTTTTAATTACTATAATCATAGGTGTAATTAAATTATTATTTAATATTAATTGAGGACAATATTGTGTTAAGCAACATTGTGTTAAGCATTGCGTTAAGCAACATAGTATTCGTATATGTAATCCTAATTATAACAGAGTTGGGACCTGTTACTATTCTTATATTATACAAGCTCAACACATTAAGATTCAGGGTTTGTTTTTAAAGATAAATTATTTAATAAAATTGAACTCTTAACCTATATTTATATCACACCCCTTAAACAAAACAGCCCATTGTGGAAAAAATATACTAACCAACTGGAAATCTTACTGAAAATTAAAAGTGTGACTACTGAAATTAAGAAAAAAAATTATATAGTAGAGTGAATCAAGTCAGTGTTATATAAGAAAGAATGCAGTAACCCATGCAAACAAATAAAAGAGACAAAGACATGGAATACCGCTAAGGAAATCTGGAAAAGGCAGAGGAAAGATTAAGGAGTTTCAGAAGTTCAGAGACAATGTAGGACAGGAATATTTAAAAAAAATACTTGATAATGGGATTCCTGAAAGGATCCAGTCCATAATTAGTACAATTAATAAAAATAACCCTTACCAGCTAATTAGAAAAGTATTTTCCCATCCCACTCATCTGACACCCACATGCACAGTTCCCAGAATTGTTTCTTTTTGTGTTTTCTTCCAAATATAGTATGCATGTGTGTAAAAAGCCTTAAATGTAAATTGTCATTTTTTAAAGATGTTTAATTTAACCATTGAAATTAACCAAAGGTTAGGTAAATTAAGCATATAGAAAAAAATCAAAGAAGCACAGCAATATTTTTGCACAACATTTTGGCACAAAATATTTGATACAAAGTAACAGCCAGTTTATTTTTAAATTTAAGGAATAGCCAGTAATGAAAGAATAACATGAATGAGCATTTCATTATGCATCATTTTATTTGGAAACATCAGTTCCCAAAAGATACAGACTGAATGATTCATAAGAAATTCTCAACAAAAACCTAATTTCACATAGGATTCATGTGTGTGTGTGGGGGGGTACTGGGAATTGAACCCAGGGGCATTTTATCGCCAAGATACACACCCAGTCCTATTTTACTTTTTCGTTTTGAAACAGGGTCTTGCTAGGTTGCTGAAAGTCTCACTACCCTATTGAGGCTGTCTTAATGCCTGCAATTCCCCTATCTCAGCTTCCCAAATACTACTCAAAAACTATTACTCAAACACTACTCCCAAATACTACTAAAAACTACTCAAAGGCAGAGGCAGAAGGATCACAAGTTTGAGGCCAGCCTGGTAAATTTAGCAAGACCCTGTCTAAAAAAAAAAAAAAGAAAAGAAAAAAATAAAAAATACTGAGAATGTAGCTCAGTGGTAGAGTGCCCCTGGGTTCAATCCCCAGTACTGGAGAGGGAAAGGGAGAGGAGGCTGAGCAACATAGCAGCTGAATAAGAGCCTCCCTCGATCACTCTCCACACACCAAGATAAACATCAGATTACCTTCACAAGAGCTAAGAAAATCAGGTAAGAGACCACAGTGTCTGTTTTTAGTGGAGTAACATGAAAAGACAAACTGAAGAAAGCAGAAAGAATAAAGCTACCTGTATCTCCCCTCCCCCAAATCCAGGCAGCCCTGCATGGAAAGAGTTGCCTCCCACTTGGGGGAGGAAGAGAAAATTAATTCCAACCCTGAGATTTGAAACCCAGTGGTGGGCAAAGACTCATTCTCTATTGCTGGGACAATACTCATAGACTGCGCCTCTGGAACTGTCTTAGGTCAGGTTGCTGAAGGCCTCTGCTACTCCTCCTCCAACCTTGGTCAGCGGAGACAGCATGAAAGCTAGCACAGGGCTTTGTCTCAGAGACCAGTTCCAAGGGCTTTGGGGTGAAATCCAGCACCTGGTAGAATCTGAAGGCACTCTGCACAGACCACGGCTCACAGACAGCCTCTAGGCCAGCTCTGGGAACAGGCAGAAACCTGTGAACTGATGGCAGAAATGGGAAATTTCAGTTTCCATCATTTCCAGCCTTGGAGGGTGCCTAATACCTGCCCTCCTCCTGAGTCTTTGGGGGCCCTATGGCTATGAAAATAAGGTGTGACCCAGCTTAGCTTCAGGCTTGGTAGACAATGGACTATTTCTATGACCAATCCCCCAACCTTGGGCAACACAGCTATTACCATGCAGTGCTTGCAGATAGGGCTCTAAAACTGCCTTGGCACAAGGCAAAAACCAAAAGCATGGGACAGACTAATGTTTTAGCTTGTTTTACCACTCTCTGTGGTGTGGGCCTCAGTGTAGACCTGGGCTGTCCTTGTGACTATAAGAGTTAGGTGTTACCCAGCTTAGCATCAACCTAGGTGGCTAAGGAACTGCCTTCACCAACCCTACCTGAGGCTTATGCAGCAGTGTGGTGCAAGACCCCATTCACTGGAAGTAGGAGAGAGTCATGAGCACAAAATTTTGCCCCAGAACTTTAAAGTCTACCACTGGCAAACTCTAATAGTCCTATTCCCCCTGGCCTACCTGTGGCTGGAGCCTCTGGAATAGTTCCACTGCCCGGGAAACAGATATAGCCCCAGTATGCCAGCTTCCATTAAAACCAGCATCACCTATGGCTGACTGTGGTGGTCTTGAGCCATGAGCCCACCTCAGCACTAGGCAGCCTATAGCACTGTGGGCCTTGGTCCTACCCTAGTGTTGTGCTGACCTTGGCAGGATGTAGGCCCAGAGTATAACAGAGTTTGGCAGCACTGGTGGCCAAAGGTATGGCATTGGACCCTGGGGTGGGCCTATCTACAGTGACTCTGCCCAAAGTATAGCAGATTCTGAAGCACCTTACCAGTAGAGGCCAGTAACAATGGATAAGGTATGTAGACCAACCCCAGCCCCATAGAAAGGCTTTTGAGGACAGACTACTCTTTTGGGTACTCTTCTTATTTATTCTAAAACTCACATCACTAGTGAATTTGGAATAAAACTGGATTCGATTTTCCTCTAGTACTGAAGTAGTGATAACACACCAATATCAAACTCTCAGTAAACCTGGACCTGGTGCCATCCAGTGTTGAAATAGTGGAAGTGAGTATAGGCTCAGAGAAAATAAACAGCCTGCTTAGAATTTCTGAAAAGATGAGCACAAACAAAATCACATAAGAAAGACTGGAAGGAATAGCTAGTCCTTTAACTCCCAAATGATGTCACATGCCAACAAGCATCAAGAGCTTTCAGGAAACAATGACCTCACCTAATACTCAAAATAACATGCCAGAAACTGACCAGATACTCATCAGTATAAGAGACCCAGAAAATTTAAAACAGCTGCATTAAGGAAGCTCAGTGAGCTCAAAGAAAACACAGAGAAATATTTCAATACTGTTACAGAGAAACTTAACAAAGAGATGGAAGCAATTTTCAGAAAATCAAACAAACTCTTGAGTTGAAAAATATACTTAGTGAAATTAAAAACATGATGGAAGGCATCAATAGCAGGATAGATCAAAGAGAAGAATTGGTGAGCTTGAAGATAGGAAATAATAACAGAATATTTCCCAAACCTACAGAAGGATACAAACATTCAGGTACAGGAAGTCAGAGATTGCTAGTCAGATCTAACTCAACCAAGTCTACCCCCAAGACATCTTATAATCAAGCTCTAACACGTGAAAGGTAAAGAGAAGCTTCTCAATGTTGGAAGAGAAAGGAAATACTTGGAGAGGTATCTTTATTCACCTGACAGCAGAAACAATACAGGCCAGGAGAGAGTAGCATGAGATTTTCATAATACTGAAAGGGGGGTGGGGGCTGTCAAACAAGAATACTATACCCAGCAAAGCTATCTTTTAGAAATTAAGAAAAGATAAAAACATTTCCAGACAGAAGCTGAGAAAATGTATTCCTAACATATTTGTCCTACAAGAAATGAAGGTCTTCAAACTGAAGGAAAAAAGACATTAGTGAATAATAAGAAAATAGGAGAAGGTATAAAACTCACTGCTAAAAATTATTAGACAAGTTGAGAATGTTCAAATATTTTAAGTACAGTATAAAACCATCCCTATCTTTAGCATTAAGATTAATAAAATAAAACGTTTAAAACAATAATGACTACATCAATATATTAAGAGATAGATCATATATAAAATATAAAACAGGATATCAAAAATTTAAAATATGGGTAAAAACATAGTGCAAGCATAGAGTTTTAATATTAATATAATTTCCCTTGTTCTTTTGTTTGTTCTTACTCTTATCTTTATTATCATTTTAAGTTGCTATCATTTTAAAATAGGTTGTTAAAATCAAAAGATTCCTCATGATCACTACAAAACAAAAGTCTATAATAGATAAGACAAAGCAAGAAATAAAAACACAGAGAGTAAATCACTTAACTACAAAGGAATACTGTATGAAAGAAAGAAGGAAAGAGAGAGAAGGAAAGAGAGAGAGAGAAATGGGAAAGAAAGAAAGATTAAAACAAAACTAAAAGAAGTTACTAATTGGTTGAAGTAAGGTCTTACCTATCAATAATTACCTTGAATGTAAATAGATTAAATTCTCCTATTAAGATAGAATTACTGAGAGAAAACATATGACCCTTGATTTTCTGTGACTGGCTGATCTCACTTAGCATAATATACTCTAGTTCCATCCATTTTTCTACAAATAATATAACTGTGTTCTTTTTGGCTGAGTAAAATTCTCTTGTGTGTATATGTACCATATTTTCTTCATTCATCTGCTGATGGACATCTCGGTTGGTTTCATAATTTGGCTATTGTGAATTGTGCTGTATGTTTTCTCTCATATGTGAAAGCTAGAAAGAAATTGAGAAACCAAAGGAACTTCAGATAAATGAGGAGAAAGACCAATAAAATAGTAGAAGGGGCTTGGGGAAGGGAGGTGAGCAGGGGAAAAGGAGGCTTGATGAAAGAAACAGTTCAAATAATGCTGTGTGCATACATCAAAATATTAGTACCAATCTCCATAACATGTACGGGGGAGTGGAGTGGGATCTGGAGGGCAACACACCAATACTGTATGCATGTATGTATATATCACTCTGAACCTCATTTTGATATATAATTACAATGCACCAATAAAATAATATATTTTAAAAGATAGAATCATTGAATAGATTTTTTTAAAAAGACTCAACTGTTGGGAGCCATTTCTTTGGCTTCAGACTCTAAGTTGCATAAACAGCCTAAGGAGGTAAAAGCTTTACCAAATGAGCCGATCAGGATTTGCTTATCAGGAATCATTCTCTTATCTTTAGACTCTAAGTTGCATAAACGGCCTAAGAAGGTAAAAGCTCTACCAAATGAGCCAATCAGGATTTGCTGATATAATAGAAGGAAGTTCTTAGAAGAGGGAGTTGACTGTTTCTTAATCTAGGGAGGAGAAAGGGTGCTGATTGTTATCATGATTGTTGATCCACTTGTTAGGATTATCTTTGTAAAGATCTGATGCTTGGAAGAGGTATTTAAGGGCTGGGCTGAATAAAGTTGGGGCTGCTGCAGTATGTGACTGCCAGCCCTCCCAAAAAGGCTGCGATGTTGACTGCAGTCCTCCCGAAGCTATCTCTAGTTTTTCCTCTTGTCTCTTGTCTTTCTTCTTGCTTTTTCTTAATCCTCACTCCCCGTTTCAGGGACCGATCAACTTTGCCGGCGGGCTTCTGCACTCAACCATATATTGCTTATAAGAAACTCACTTCACCTCTAAGAACACATTTGGACTGAAAGTGAAGGGATGGAATAACATTCCATGCAAGTGGAACATAAAACAAATCAGAAGTAATCATCCTTATGTCAGATAAAATAGACTTTAAATCAAAAGCAGTAGAGAAAATAAAAAGGTAATTATATAATGATAAAAAGATCAATTTAGCAAGAGAAAATGACAATTCTAAATAAATATGCACCAATTATTGGAGCACCAAAATATATGATGCACATATTAGTAATCCTAAAGGAAGAGAGAGACTCCAATAATTAACACTCAACTCTCTGCAATGACAGATCATTCACAGAAAATCAACAAAGAGCATAGTTAAATTGCACCCTACATCAGATGGGCCTAGCAGACATCTTCAGAACATTCCATACAACAACTGCCAAATATACATTTTTATCTCATCAGTACATGGAATCTTCTCAGGATAGATCATATGATAGGCCACAAAACAAATCTCAACAAATTAAAAAATTGAACATATTGAATATATTTTTACCATAATGCAATAAAACTAGAAATCAATAAGAAAAACTTTTAAAATTATACAAATACATGGAAATTAAACCACTTCTTTTTTCTTTTCTTATTTTTTTTATGGTACTGGGGATTGAACCCAGGGACATTCTACCTCTGAGCTACACCCCCAGCCCTTTTTTTAAATTTTGAAACAGGTTTCACTAAATTGGGGAGGTCCTCACTAAGGTACTGAGGTTGGTCATGAACCTGAGATCCTCCTGTATCAGCTACCTAAATATTAGGATTACAGGCGTGCGCCACCATGCCTAGAAATGACTTTCTTTTGAATAGTCAGTGGGCCAAGGAAGAAATCAAGGAGAACATCTAAAATTTCTTAAAACAACTGAAAATGGAGACCCACCATACCAAAACCTATGGAACATAGCAAAAGCAGTACTAAGAGGGAAATTTATAACAATCTCTTTATCAAAAAATTAGAAAGTTCTCAAATAAACAACCTATTATTTCATCTCAAGGAACTAGAAAAGCAAGAATAAAACAGATCTAAAATTAGTAGAAGGAAGGAAATAATATGGATCAGAGCCAAAGAAATTAAGAAATGGACTTTTTTTCAATGAAACAGAGAGCCGATTCTCTGAAAAGATAAAGTAGACACCATTACCTAGACTAAGAAAAATAGAAGACAGAAATCAATCAAATTAGAGATGAAAAGGGAGATGTTATACCTCATACCAAAGAAAGGCAAAGAATCATTGGAGATTATTATGAGCAACTCTGTCAACAAATTTGGTAACCTAGAAGTAATGGACAAATTCCTGAACACATATACTTTATGAAGACAGAATCATAAAGAAATAGGTAATTTACAAGCAAAGACAAGCTCAATGAGTATTGATTTGTGAGTTACAAATAAGTTCTAGTGAATAGGCAGATGCTCAAATATGGAAGCTGTGAATAATGAAGATTTCTATATGTGAAAGATTCATAAGTAATGTAGAGAGAGGAAGATCCTGGAAGAGTGAGGAAGGGTTATGAAATTTGATTTCTCAACTTAGGAGTTTTAACCTAGAGGAATTGGGGCTTAAGACAAGGACATTCAAGTATTTAAACTGAGTAATAAGACTGTCTTTCTGTTTTCTAATGATCACTCTATTTATGTGCTGTGTGGGGGATGAGGGAGCGGAGAGGAAGAAGTTGGAGACTTATCAGTGGGTTATAGCAGTGATCCTGGTAAGAAGTGATGAGACCTATACTATGGAAGTGACAATCAGCATTAGGCTAAGGGACTGGATATGGTTCCTGATTCTGTGAGAAGGATAAATAAAGAGGAACCAAAGGTGACTTTTATGAGTAATGCTCATACCATGAACTGAGACAAGGATCAAAGGAGACAGAAACAATTTCAAGAAGAAAAAAATAACGGGAATTATGTTTAGCCAGGTTGAATTTTAGTTGTCGATGATTTATATGGCATACATTTTTTTAAATTTAATATAGATATCTGCCTTTAGATGAAATTTAGGTAATGGGGACAGGGCTGAGAACTGAGTTAACAAAATGTAACAAAATAAAACTAAGAGGTTGAAGGAATTAGGAGAATATGTGAAAGAAACAAATTTTCTAAAAAATGGCTAGAAAGAAATGATGAGTATTATCATGGAAGCTAAATAAGAATGAGTTTCAACAAGGATGAAGTGAATAGTAATGTTAATTATGGCAAAAAAGTGAAATGAGATAAGCTCAGAAAGACATCCAAGAGATTTGGCAATCAAGAAGGACTGGGTGACTCTAGTACAGACAGTCTTACCATAATAAGAGCCAGATTGGTGTAGACTGAGAGGGAAACACATGGTAAGAAAGTCTAGACAGGCTATTTGTGACCAAGCACATGGTTTCTGAGTTGTCAGGTTTCAAATTTCAATTCTGTCATTTGAAAGCTATAGTAACATTTGGCAATTTATTCAATGTCTCTGTGTTTTTGTTTTGTAATCTGCAAAATTATTTCAATAATAGTAATTAAATATTATATTTTAGTGCTTTTATAAAGAAATGAGTTAATTCATAGGAGGTGATTAGAATATTACCTATAAGAGTAAGCACTTAATACTTATTTTTAAAAGATGCATTCCAATAGCATATTTTATTATGAGTTTACTGTTAAAAGATATACAACAAACAAAAAGATATATTTTGATATATATACTTTCATTTATTCATTCATTTAGGGATCAAACCCAGGGACATTATACCTCTGAGCTACACTCCCAGGTCTTTTTTTATTTTTTGAAATAGGGTCTCACTAAGTTGTTGAGGCTGGCCTTGAACCTATTATCCTCCTATCTCACCTGGGATTACAGGCATGTGCCATCATACCTGGTAAAACTGGAAACAATCCAAATGTTCTTCAACCGGTGAATGGTTAGACAAATTGTAGTAATCCATGCTATGAAATACTAAAAAGCAGGAGAGAACTTTTTTTTTCCAACACTGGGGATTGAACTAAGGACCTTGCCCATGCTAGGCAAGCATTTTACCATTATGCTACCTCCCTAGCTCATTTAATTTTTTTTTTTTTACGGTACTGGGGATTGAACACAGGGGCGTTCTACCCCCACGCTACACCCCTGGCCCTATTTTTTATACTTTATTTTGAAACCGGGTCTCACGAAGTTGCGGAAGCCTCACTAAGTAGAGAGAGAGAGAGAGATAGGGAGAGACAGAGAGAGAGCTGAGCCTGGCCGCGAACCCGGATCCTCCGGTCTCTGCCTCCCAAAGTA
>PVJS01038048.1:0-19606 GCA_004027185.1 Glis glis
GAGAGAGAGAGAGAGCTGAGGCTGGCCGCGAACCTGTATCCTCCGGTCTCCGCCTCCCAATTTATCCTTTATTTTGAAACCGGGTCTCACGAAGTTGTGGAGGGTCTCACGAAGTTGCGGAGGGCCTCACTAAGTAGCTGAGGCTGGCCACGAACCCGGATCCTCCGGTCTCCACCTCCCAAGTACTGGGATTACAAGCGTGCGTCACCACGCCCGGCTGGAGGCTTATAATATTTTGATTGTAGAGAATGGATAAATAAGACTAAGAGACATTAAGTGAAAAGCCCAAGATCGTAAGGAGCAAGGGACCTAATTCTAGTCTTTCAATTCAGTTAAGACAGAAGAGGGGGTATTAAGGAGAAGCTGCATTACTTACCTGAATTCTGAGCTCTCCCACTTCCAGGGGGTCACAGCCGAGGTTAAATGCCAGAGTGGCAGGCACCAGCGCCAGTTGGTCAGCGGGCGGCTCTCCCAGCTGCCCAGAGCTGGGCCCCAGCCTCTCAGAGAGGTCCCAGCGAGGCTGGAGGACCTGCACCGTGGCCAAGTGCGGCTGGGAAGTGTTCGATAACTCTCCGGCCCGGGTTACCCACACCCATTCGCCCTGGAAGAGGCCGAGACCACGGAGACATCTCCGGCTCACCCCCAGCGACTCTCCAGTCCCTCCCAGAACTCCTTGGAGCTGCCGGACAGTGCGGGAAACCGCGAAGGAGGACACCACGGGCGGGGGTGGGGGCCCGCTGCTGTTGCCAGTCTCCGGGCACAGCCTCGCCCGCCCGCGGAGCTCAGTGACAGCCAGCCGCGTCCCTGGGCCCAGCAGCCCTTGCAGCGCCGGCCGCGTCTCCAGCACCCGCGGCCCGGGCACTGGCAGGCTCTCTCCGCGCCTCACCAGCAGCGGTCCGACTCGCGGGCCGAGCGCGGGGCCGGGCGAGGTGCCGAGCAGCGCCCAGCCCAGCGCCGGGGGCCGCCGCACCGGCCGCGCCCGCACCTGCGCCCCGGAGCCCAAGGCCAGGAGCCGCAGCAGCGCGCGGCTGACCAGCAGCTGCGGGGGCCCGGGACCCTGCTCCGCCGTCTCCGCCGCTGGCCCCTCCAGGGCAGCCACTAGCAGAGCGGGCCCCGCCGGGCTCTCGCCTGCAGGCCGCAGGGCCAGCACCAGGCCCGGCCCCGCCGCAGGCCACGGGCCCCCGGGCTGCAGCAGCACTGCCAACGGGGGTGTCTCGGTCGGGAAGGGCTCCAGAACCCGCAAGACAGCCAGCGCCATGGTGCCTGCAGACCAGGGGAGCCGAGCGGCTCCGCTTCCGGAGCGAGACCCGGAAGACCTGGAGATGCGAGAGCAGCTTCCGCTTCCGCCAGGGGCGGAGTCAGGAAAAGAGGAGGGGCGCCGGCGCCCCGCGCATGCGCGGAGACGCTGCACTGCGCCTTCGCCCGTCAGGACCCGGCGGCGATGGCAGTGACCGTGAGCACTGCGGTGGCGTGGCCTGTCGCACGCGCCCTTTGAACCAGTGTCTCCAAGGACTTGGCTCTGCTTCCACAGGTGTATCGTCCGCTCAGTTACCATGCTCCTTAGCATGTATTTAAGTTTATTGACTGATCAATGGGCGGTCAGTGTGGCCGGGACTGGTTCCGCCCAGTGTTAGGAGCAGTAGGTGGAATGTTTTGGAAGGAGTCCGCTCCTCTGTAGAACTTATTTTGCCCTACGCAGCTGTAGGCGCTGAGGTTCGAGGGTTGTGGGGAACGTTGTAGGAGGGAGTGGTAGGATTTATTAACTGTCTCAGACATGCTTATGGGTATATAGTGGCTGCTGGCTGATTTACTACCTGTGATTCATGGAGCCCTGGAGTGTTCGTTGCTGCCATACCTGTTCCTACACATCCTACACAAAACCCACGTTCCAGCGTTTTGTGTCCTGTTCATTGTCCTGTCCTTCTACTCCCACTAAACTTGAAGACAAAGCAGCTTCCCTCTTCCTTCAAGCCGGGTTACTCTCTCTTGGAGACCCGTTTACTGTTTCTTTTCTAGAGGAGGGCAGGCAGCAGAACAGGGAGAAGGGAGGGGTTTGAGGTTTCTGTCATGGGTACTGAGCCAGCTTCCTACCTGTGCTGTTACTTAGATTTCATCCCTGTCTTCACTCCACTCCACTCAGACAGTGGTAGGCCACACTTCCAATTATTAACAGTTACTGTATTTTTACTTATAATCAATTGATTACTTGGTGGCAGTCTCTTCCTTCTGGACCTAGTATTCTCTTCCAGCTACTGCCCAGATTTCCCCTTTCCTCACAGCTGAGCATCTTGAGGTAGTCTCTCTTTGGTATATAGTATACATTCCTGAAAACCTAAAAATCAAATACCTGATAGCCCAATATTAGATGTAAATGTTGTAAGATATTTCTATTCCTAGAAAGACAAGAAAATATTTAGATATCTGATTATAGTTCCTGGAAGTACCTCAAGTCATAAACCTGAAATTGTCCATTCTCACATTTTTATTTTTATTATTTATTTATTTATTTATTTATTTTGTGGTACTGGGATTAAACCCAGGGGCATTCTACCTCTGAACTACACCCCCAGCCCTATATTACTTTTTATTTTGAAACAGGGTCTCACTAAGTTGTGTAGGGCCTCACTAAGTTGCTGAGGCTGGCCATGAACCTGTGATCCTCCTTTCTCAGCCTCCCAAGTACTGGGATTACAAGAGTGTGCCACCACACCTGGCTCATTCCCACGTTTTTAAAAAAGAGCATGCAAAGTCGGGTGTGGTGGTGCATGCCTGTAATCCCAGTACTTGGGAGGCTGAAACAGGAGGATCACTGGTTCAAGGACAGTCTAAGCAAGTAGTGAGACTCTCATTAACCTAGCGAGCCCCTGTTTTCAAAATAAAAATAAAATAGGGCTGAGAGTGTAGCTTGGAGGTAGAATGCTCCTGGGCTCAATCCCCAGTACCATACACAAAAATTAAATAAATAATAAAAAAGAGCATGCAAGCCAGGCGTGGTAATGAACGTCTATAATTCCAGTATTTGGGAGGCTGAAACAGGAGAATGGCAAGGTCAAAGCCAGCCTTAGCAACTTAGCTAGACCCTCAGCAACTCAGCGAGACCTTATTTCAAAATAAAAAATAAGGAGCCGGGCGTGGTGGCGCACACTTGTAATCCCAGTACTTGGGAGGCGGAGACCGTAGGATCCGGGTTCGCGGCCAGCCTCAGCTACTTAGTGAGGCCCTCTGCAACTTAGTGAGACCCTGTTTCAAAATAAAGAATAAAAAATAATAGGGCTGGGGGTGTAGCCCGGAGGTAGAATGCCCTTGGGTTCCATCCCCGGTACTGCAAAAAAAAAAATAAATAAAATAAATAAATAAATAAATAATACGGGCTGGGTGTGTAGCTCAGAGGTAAAATGCCCCTGTGTTTGAGCATGCAAGAAGATACTTAGGGACCTGGGTTCACATAGACAAAAGTTCCCATTTGGTAGTCCTACTACATGTGGCTCTGTTCCTGCCTCCCAGAGGGACCTGCCTCCAGGAGGACTGGGTGCATAGAGTAGGCCTACAGAAGACATGCCTGCTGTATACAGTAGCAGGTAAGCTCTAGGCCTCAGGACCATGGTGCTCCTTGAGGCCTTGGGGATGGATAAATACATCTGGTATCCTGCCTGGATCAGCATTCATACAGACACAGTTACCCATCCACAAATAAACATCTTCACCCATGTGGTGGCACATGCTTGTAATCCCAGTACTTGGGAGGCTGAGACAGGAAGATCACAGGTTCGAGGACAGTCTCAGCAAGTAGTAAGACTCTCATCAACCTAGCGAGACCTTGTTTCCAAATAAAAATAAAATTGTGCTGGGGGTACGTACAGCTCAGAGGTAGAATGTCCCCAGGTTCAATCCCCAGTGCCACAAAATTTAAATTAGATTAAATTAAAAATAAATAAATAAATAAATATCTTCACCTAGGCTTTTCCCTGAGCAAATAATAGTTGGCATGCAATGGAAACTTTGTGTTACCTTGAAATCATTTGTCATGAAAGCCAAATACTATTTCTGCAACATGGCCCAGATCCCACATTTGCTGCCTTCATTTCCTTATTCTTGTTCACTCTTCAACTCACTATAAACTTCCTTCTGCTCCTCTGAAATTTCCTTGGCAAAGATCACCAATAAACCTTTTTTTTTGTGTGTGTGGTACTGGGGATTGAACCCAGGAGCATTCTACCTCTGAGTTACACCCCCAGCCCTATTTTATTTTGTATTTTGAAACAGGGTCTCACTACATTGCAGAAGGTCTCACTAAGTTGCTGAGGCTGGCTGTGAACCTGTGAACCTCCTGTCTCAGCCTCCCAAGTACTGGGATTACAGGGGTGTGCCACCACACCCGGTACCAGTAAACTCTTAATTGCAGAATCAAGATGTTGCTGTTCAATCTTCCTCTGGCCAATCCTTTTGCTTCACTTGTCATTATGACACCAATTTTCCTCCTACATCTTTGACACTTCTGGAAGCCATCCTCAACTCCTCCCTTTCCCATACTGTCTCTCCACAATGCAATGAATCACCAAATCCTGTTGATTCTTCACATTTCCCAACCCAACCTCTCTTCTCCATCCCCACAGTCACTGTCTTTAAACATTGCTCACCCTGAGCAAGGACCACAGGTTTATTTATTTGTTTTGCAGGGCTGGGAGAATCCATGGCCTGCATGCTGGCCAAGCAACTATCACTAAGCTATATCCTTCCCCCCCTGGGGGGGCTTATTTGCTCTCCACCCAAGCTTATTTTATTTTTGGGTACTGGGGATTGAACCTAGGGCCTCTTGCCCACTGAGCTACATCCCAGTGTCCCACCCCCCCTTTAATTTTATTTTGAGACAGGGTCTTGCTAAGTTGTCCAGGCTGGCCTTGATCCTCCTGGCTCAGCATCCCTAGAAGCTGTGATTACAAGCCCAGTTCTTAATGTAGTCAGTTGGCTATTAGAGTAGCCTCCCTAAAACATATTCTTCAGCCAGGCCTGGTGGCACACACCTGTAATCCCAGTACTTGGGAGACTGAAACAGGAGGATCACAGGTTCTCAGCCAGCCTCAGCAATTTAGTGAGGCCCTCCACAATTTAGTGAGACCCTGTTTCAAACAACAACAACAAAAAAATAAGGCTGGGGGTGTAGCTCAGAGGTAGAATGTTTCTGGGTTCAATCTCTAATACCACAAAAAACAACAACAAAAAACCCCAACATATTCCTAGCCGGGGGTTGTGGCACACATTTGTAATCCCAGTACTTGGGAGGCTGAGACAGGAGGATCGCAGGTTCACAGCCAGCCTCAGCTACTTAGTGAGGCCCTCTGCAACTTAGTGAGACCCTGTATCAAAAATAAAAAATAAGGCTAGGGATGTGGCTTGGAGGTAGAACGCCCCTGGTTTCTATCCCTGGTACCACCAAAAAAAAAAATATTCTTTCACTTTTTTTTTTCTTTGGCCATATTGGAGGTTGAATCCAGGGGTGTCCAGTCACTGAGCTACATCTCCAGCCCCACTTTCTTTTGTGGTGTCTTTTCTTTTGAGGCTGTTTTCAAATATTTGATTCTCCTGTCTCAACCTCCCAAATTCTGGGATTACAGGTGTGCGCCACCACGCCGGGCAACAGGCTGCCCCTTTTTTTGTGTGGTACTGGGGTTGAACCCAGGGGCATTCTGCCTCTGAGCTACACACCCAGCCCTATTTTTTATTTTGCAACAGGGCCTCACTAAATTGCCCAAGCTGGCCTCAAAGTTGATATCCTTCTGCCTCAGCCTCTGGTGGGGTGTACCACCACACCTGGCTACATCTCAAGTTTTGTGTCATTTATTACATTGTATTTTAATCATCCCTCTATACAAGTCTGTGAATTTCACCGTCTGGGAACTTCACCAACTCTGGAGCCCAGAACTGAGTCCTAACCATTAGAGCGCTGACTTGAGTGGGGTGGCCAGTAAGGGGTGGATTTTTGGAGACATTCAACAGTGGGGTTGCTTTTCCACTTCTCTTCTGCTTACATCTAGCTGCTTCCCCAACCCCAGGGCCCTTGCAGAGGGACAGGGACCCACTTCCCAACGTTGCAACAAGGCAGGGATCGTCATCTCTTTTCTCCGGGGTCCCGCCGCTTCCAGGCCTCCGCTGTGCTCCCCTCCACCTCTGGTCCAGGGAGGCGATCGCCCTGGAGGGCCTTGGGAGCTTTCTCTCCCAATTTTGCATCTGCAATTAGTGTTAACTTTACCCAATGAAGAAAGGCGCCCTTGGTGGAGGGCTTCTTTCCTCCAGTTCGGACTGGGCGGGGTGGCAGAGTAGGGAGAGTGTGAGAGCCACTTCGGAAAGGAAGGAGCTGAGCGCCTAGTGCTGCGAAGAATGGCCGAGGCCGACGCACACAGGCGCTGGAGAGCAGCACCCCTCGCCAGGCTGGAGTTTCCGCTGCCCCCGCCTCCTTCGCGAAGCCCGACCCACTTTAGGGCGGGACCTCCCACTCCACCCAATTCTGGGAGCCGAACCCTGGCGGTTTGTACTCTTTCTTTCCAATGAGAAAAAAAGGAAGCAGCTCGGCTCCAATGACCAATCCGAGGAGGCGGCGCCCGGTTGTCAGGCAGGTTTGCAAGAGTTCGGGCCAATGGGAAGCGCAGACACCTCTCGACCCGGGCGCAGCGCGCAGGCGGTGGCGAAGAGACGCCGAGCGGGCCGAGTGCGGCCGAGCCAAGCCGGAGCCGGAGCGGGGCCGCAGGAGCCGGGCTGGGGCCGGAGGGGCCGCGATGCCCTATAAACTGAAGAAGGAGAAGGTGAGCAGAGCCCCTTTCCCCGCGCCTCCGCCTTAGGGCCTGCGCGGAGCTCTGGGAGGGGCCCGAAGCAGGCCCGGGACAGCCCCGGACTGACCCTCCCGGCCGGCCCCCCGCAGGACTCCCGCGGCCAGCCCTCCGCCCCCGCGGCTGGCAGCACCCCCAGCCTGGCCGCATCTGGGACAGCTCCCCACCTTGCCCGGGAGGGATTTCCCCCACGTCCACCTCCCTCTCTTCCTCCTTGTCCCCGCGGCCCCGGTAACCTCCTCCCTCCAGATCTGCCCCACTCCCAGGTCATTCCCCTGCCTTTTCTCCCCGCCTCCAACTGATCTGCCCCCTGACCTAGAACAGCGCTGCTTTCTCTCTCCTTCACCCAAATCTGGCCTAGGCCCCTCCCTCTAGTTCTTCCTTCACAGACAAACTTGTAAGCCAGAACTGAGCTCTTCCTTCTGTTGATGGAACCTCAGAACATCAGTGCTGGAAGGAAGCTCTGAGCACATGCAGCGCAATTCCTAGGGGTCCAGATGCTGAGACTGAGGACCCGACAGGGGAAGTGACTTGTCCAAGGTCACACAGCCTGCTGGAGGCCCAGCTGCAATATCAGGTGTTTTGACTTAAAAGGCTCTTCTGTACCAAAGCCCTCCTAACTGGCATCGACTGGCTCCCATGTTCATTCCAGACCAGATACCTTTCCTCATCGGAGCAGGCCTCTCCCTTTATTCCTGATCCTAGGATAACCTCTGCATTTTTCCTTTTTTGCACCGGTACTGGGTTTCTCCCTTTCCTGGGCCATAGTATCCTCAAATTGGGAATCTGCCCTGTCACATTAGTTTTCCCTCTGACTTTGCAGGCCATCCATCCCTGGCCATCCATGCCTTTGTCAGGATGTCCTGAAACAGGCCATTTCTTTATTGTTATTGTTATTATTATTTGCTGTGATGGGGATCGAACCCAGGGCCGTGTGCTTGCTAAGCATGCGCTCTACTACTGAGCCATCCTCCCAGCCTCACAGGCCATTTCTTGAGGTTGCCTTCTTTCACCTTATCTACCTCCATACCGCCTTCCCCTGTTCCTCATCCCTGCCTTTTTCTACCCTCTATTTCCTGCTGTTGCCGAGGTCTGACTCAGAGGTGTGGCTCCTTTGAGGTACAGATTCACACAGAGGATGCTAGGATACCAGTTCCAGCCTCCCCCAGTTTCTTTGCTGGGGCTGGCCCCCCGTGTTCAGGGCTGGCCACCCTCCTCATGACCCCAGAGGGTTACTGCTTTCATTTGCCCTCTGATTGGCTGAGTTGCTGGGCTGCCATCTCTGACCTTATCCAACTCTTTATCCTGGGGCCATTGGGTATTTGCCAGGAAGCTCTGATTCTGGGTTGTCCCCATAACAGCTCAGGGCCTGAGATTTTGGGCACAGGGTTGGTGATGGTGTATCATGCACTGAACCTCCTGAGGTGGAGGTGGACAGGGTTGTATGCCTCACCCAGGCCTTGTCCTTGGGGAGTAGGTATGCCCATGTGGTTTGGGCAGTTTAGTTGTAGCTAGTGTACGTATGAATCAGCCATACCAGGAGCTAAGCAGTGTGGAATTTAGGAGAAATAGTGAGGTCCTCCTCTATCTGTAGCTTTTAGTCTGATGGACCAGATACTGTACCATCTGCAAGAAGGTCTTTGCCTACTAGATGACTGAGAAGAAGAGAAATTCTTAGCCTTGCTAGCATCACAAGTGTGTACGGTTGAGACGTTCGCATATGGTGTACATGGCATTGGAAGGATCAGGTGCATGCAGCAGGCACAGCTCTGATCCCACCGTGAGAGTTTACTTCCTGCATTTGATTGTTGGCTGCCTTTGTCCATCAATGGTTGGCAAGTTCTGATGGGGAGAGAGGTGACAACGTGACTGAGGTTTGCTTGGATGGGATGGGGTACAGGGTAGGGTGAGTGGGTGGAGGGAGGGCTCTTTATTGCTTGTCTGTCACCTGTCCTCCTCTTTCATCTCTGCTGGCCCCAATCCTTGCTCTCCTTCACTGCCTCCTCTTGAAGCTTTTCCTGAGCCACCATCATCACAGAGTGAGTTCGCCCGCCTTCCTGGATTTGCAGAATGCTTGGTAGGCCACTTGTGGCCCTGTTGTGTTCAGCCTTGGATTAGAATTAATTATAGACAAGTCTTGTTTTCCCCCCTGAGATAACTAATCTACATTTTAGTTTGGCATCTCCCTTGCACACAGTAGGTGTTTAATGAACAAGTGCTGTGGCAATCTTTTAGAGGGATTTGCACCCTTCCCTTCTCTCCCGTTTTGATCTGGGACTTACGTCTTTTGTACTCCTGGGTGAGGTGTCCCTGCTCCCTCCCACTTTCTTCTTGTTCATCATAATAACATTGACCAATAGTCGGACTTTCATGTGCCAGACACTGCTAAACGAAGTGGGTACTATGATTGTCATTTAATAGATGCAGAAACTGAGGCTTAGAGAGGCCAGCTAACTTGTGCATGATTCTATAGCCGGTAAGAGTTGAAGTCCAAAACCTAGGCTGGCTCCAGACCCGCTAACCTCAGTGTCCTGCAGCACTCAACAGCTGGGCCGGGCTGCGTGCACTTCACCTGTTCTGCAGGAGCCAGGAAGCCAGGCTGGTGGGCCCTGTTCCCCCACGCCCACGCACACCCACACACCAAGGCAGCTGGATCTCTCTCAGGCACATTCCCTGAGAGAGATGTCTCAGGCATCATGCTGAGTGCCATACAGTGGGCGGAGGGGTACAAAAAAGAATAAGCAGCTATGATCAAGTAGAGAGATCAGACTTGTACGAAGATAGGTCAGCATTGTCTGAGGGGCCCATGTCTGAGGTGTGTAGAGACAGTCACCTCAGTTTTGTGTCCTGCTTGTATTCTGACCATCCTTTCTTTTTTTTTTTTTTTTTTGCGGTACCAGGGATTGAACCCAGGGGCGTTCTCCCTCTGCGCTACGCCCCCGGCCCTATTTTTTATACTTTATTTTGAAACTGGGTCTCACGAAGTTGCGGAGGGCCTCACTAAGTAGAGAGAGAGAGAGACAGGGAGAGAGAGAGAGAGAGAGCTGAGGCTGGCCGCGAACCTGGATCCTCCGGTCTCTGCCTCCCAAAGTACTGGGATTACAAGCGTGCACCACCACGCCTGGCTCTGACCATCCTTTCTCTCTCCACCCCTCACTGTGAGCCACTGGCAGGGGTCAGTGTGACCAGCCCAGACAGTAGGCAGTGGGAGAGTGCCCAGCCCAAAGAAGGAACTCCTGGCCCCTTGTACGGCTGCATCGAGCTGCTCCACACCCAGGAATGGCTTTTTTCCTCCCCGCCCCCAAAAACCTTCCCCTACTCCAGCCCACACAGAGCTCTCTTCTCCCTGAAATCCTTTTGCCCCCATAGTCACAATCACTTGATTTAACACTTCTCGCTGAAGGGGCTTGGCTGCTGTTGAATTGCAGACTCTTGGAGCTGGAAGTGATTTCCAAGATCCTCCAATCCAGCTCTCATTTGAGGCTTGAATCCCTTTTGCAGCATGCCTTAGAGGAGGTCACCCAGCCTCTGCTTGAATGCTCTCAGGGCTGGGGAGCTTTCAGCTTCACTTGGCAGCCAGTTTCCGTGCAACTGCTCCGTGAGAAAATTTGTCCTTGTGTGGAGCCTCAGCCCATATTCTTGCAACTTCTTCCCATTGATTCTGTACCCTGGGTCCATATGGACGAGTTGCATCTTTAGTCCACATAGCAGCCCTTCATTTGCTGGTGAAGAGCCATCTTGTTCCCCCACTTCCCAGCACTCCTCTTTCATTGTTAACTATCCCAGTTCGTGCAGCTGTTGCTCTTGGGCCATGCTTTGAATGCATTCCCAGTAAGGGTCACATTTCCCCTAAGAGAAAGCAGGATTTCTCATTGCCCTTCCTAGAGTCTGATGCTCACAACCAAACCAGATCCTTCAGGCTGGCCCTGTCAGCGCCCAGTACTCCGCACAGGTCTGTTAACTGGGTGGGCAGGCATGTGAGCTGTGGTGGCCGCCACAGCACACAGATGATTTGTGTAGAACTTGCAGTCAGCCCTAAATCCCCATGTCTTTTGCATATCTTCCCCATCCTGTTCCTGTGCAGTTGCTTTTTTTTTTTTTTTGGCCCAAAGCATAGGAAGAGATGCTGGGCAGGCCAGGGCTCTGAGCCAGCTGCCAGGAGGTTCCCAAGGGAAACTTCAGACCAATGCTCACTCTTGGTAACAATTCAGGGCTCTACCCTCATCCCTGTCCCAGAGCTTGTCAACTGAGGTGTTCTCGGCATGTTGGGTGGGACACTGCCTATGCCATTAGCATCCTTGAGCCCTATTGATTAAATGCCAGTAGCACCCTCTTGTCTGGGCGCTATTTGTGATGCCCAAACAGTGCTCCAGACATGGGTCCCTGGTCTCTGGATGGCTGAGGGAAGAGCGTGACTCCTGCCCTCTAGCATGAAGTCTCTGGTGCCCCCTTGACCACTGCAGCCAGAAGCCAGCCTGAGCGGCCTGTCCCCTGAAGCTTTTCCTTGATGCCTCCTCACCCAGGTTGCCGCCCGCCCGAGGGCCTCCCAGGCCTAACCTGTGCAGCAGCCTGGTGAGGTGAGGCGAAAGAGCATTACTATGCTTAAGTATTGTGTCAAGGGTGACTTACTTCCTAAGCAGAGTCTAAATTCCTTTAGAAGGACTGAATCTCCTTTGTGTATACCTCCCACCCAAGGCCAGGCACAAGGAGGTTCTGATTGACTGATTCGGCTGGACAGAGCATCGTTATAACAAAGACAGAGGGGTCCAGACAAGGCTGCTCCCTTCCCTTGGCTTGTGCTAACCCTGACTCCATCTTCTCCCAGCAGGAGCCCCCCAAGCTTGCCAAAGGCACGGCCAAGCCCAGCAGCTCGGGCAAGGATGGCGGAGGCGACAACGCTGAGGAGGTAACGAATGTAGCACAGCCTAGTGTAGTACACATGTCTGCTCCAGCTCCTGGGGGGCCAGTGGGATGAGGGATCCGGGGAGGGGACAAAATTATCCAGGCAGAAGGGAAGGAGGCTTCCACAGCCCAGGAGGGACCTGGACCGCACATCCAGACCTACACAGGCTATCCCTTTGGCTGGTGTAGACCAAATAAACTCACTAATTCTTTTGCCTGGAGGGGCAGGAGTGGTGAGTGAACCCAGGCTGCGCCCATGCTAGCAAGCAGTCTACCAATAACGTTCTCTAAGTCTCTCAGACTTCTCAGATTCCTGTGAAAGTTGTTTTTCTGGCTGCCAGCATTTTGTGTGTGTGTGTGTGTGTGTGAGTGGTACTGAGGATGAACCCAGGGGCATTCTACCTCCAAGCCTCAACCCCAGCCCTATTTTATTTTTATTTATTTATTTATTTATTTATTTATTTATTTAATATATTTTGTGGTACCGGGCATGGAATCCAGGGGCATTCTACCTCCGAGCTACCTGCCCAACCCTATTTTTTTTTTTTTTTGCAGTACCAGGATTGAACCCAAGGGCATTCTACCTCCGCGCTACATCCCCAGCCCTGTTTTTTTTTTATACTTTATTTTGAAACCCGGTCTCACGAAGTTGCGGAGGGCCTCACTAGGTAGAGAGAGAGAGAGAGAGAGAGACAGGGAGAGAGAGAGAGAGAGAGAGCGCTGAGGCTGGCCGCGAACCCAGATCCTCCGGTCTCTGCCTCCCAAAGTACTGGGATTACAAGCGTGCGCCACCACGCCCGGCAACCCAGCCCTATTTTTTATTCTTTATTTTGAAACAGGGTCTCACTAGGTTGCAGTGGGCCTCACTAAGTAGCTGAGGCTGGCCGTGAACCTGCGATCCTCCTGTCTCGGCCTCCCAAGTACTGGGATTACAATTGTGCACCACCATGTCTGGCTTGAGTGTCAGTATTTTTTAAAAAATCATTATTATTATTTTGGTAGTAGGGATTGAACACAGGGGCATTCTGCCTCCCAGCTGTTTTATTTTTTTAATTTTAAACAGAGTCTCACTAGATAGTTGAGGGTCTTTCCAAGTAACTGAGGCTCTCACTAAGTTGCTGAGGCTGGCCTTGAATCTGTGATCCACCTGTCTCATCCTTCCAAGTACTGGGATTATAGCCATGTGCCACCATGCCCAGCTATCTGCCAGCTTTGAGTACTGAAAATTCCTTTTTTGGGGCTAGGTGTGCAGCTCAGGGCTAAGTGTGCATAAGGCCCTGGATTTGATCTCTAGCACCAACAAAGAATTCATTTTTTTTTAAAGCAAAAAGCTGTGATGTCCAGGGTTCCAGGGAGGAGGAGAAAAGTCCACAAGGGCTTGATGGGGTGCCACGTGACTTCAGCTTGGCTCTGGGTAGGACAGGAGGGCAATTGGCGTGGCTGGTGTCCCTGAGTTGGGCAGGGCTGGGTCCACTGGCCTTGGTCTCAATCGAAGGAGAAGACAACAGGACAGTCCTGAGCTGAGGTCAGCACAGCTCAGCAGTCTAGGGCTGTAAAGCAATAAACGGGCGGCAAGGGAGCGGCAGAGGGTAGAGGACTCAAGGAAGTCCAGGTGTGTCTGGGGGCGCTGGGGGTGTGCTTAGTGGGGTGTTTGGATGGTGGATGAGCCTATGAACCTACGGAGTGAGCCCTGCACTGTGCCGGGAGGGATTGTTGGGGAAACAGTCTATGGAATTAGATTTTCCTGGCTCCTTCTGGTCCCTGTCACCTTTAAAGAGATCCCGGCACTTAGGCCTCACTTAAGTATCAGAAGAAGCAGGGTAGGTTTTGCCCATTTCACAGATGTGGAAGTTGGGAACCACAGAGGAAAAATTGCTCCTTCCTCTGCGCTTTCACAGTAATCTGGACTTGTCTCTAATCCTTGTCACTGGTGTTGTGACCATTTGTTTCCATCTGGATCTCTCCCACCAGGCTGCAGAGGCGGGAGGGAGCTGGGTGGCACTCTGCTCGCGTCGTCCCCACACCTGTACACCCACTTGGTTCATAGTAAATGCTTCTGGGAACACACCCTCTGGGCGCAGTCCCCCCTTCAGGAAGGATGACATTTGTGGGACATACAGGGAAGGTGATTGGGAGCTGGGGACCGACATTCAAAGCCCAAAGAGACGGAATGAAGATTTAAAGGGAGAGAAAGGACTCTTTCAGGGGCCGTTCCCACCTTTTGCCTAAGTCCTCTTCCTCGAGTTGTTAGGTACGTTGGATGTCATTTCCTTACAGCAGCCTTCCTTGACCCCCACCTCCAGCCCAGGATGTGCTCTGGGCTCCTCTTAGTTGCTCTTTTGACCCCAGGTCCCACAGTAGCACCTAGCCACAACTGTAGTTAAATAATTCCTTGTTCAAGCCGAGCATGGTGGCGCACGCTTATAATCCCAGTACATGGAAGGCTGAGACAGGAGGATTGCAGGTTCGCAGACAGCCTCAGCTACTTAGTGAGGCCCTCTGCAACTTAGTGAGAACCTGTTTCAAAATAAAGAATAAAAAATAGGGCTGGGGGTGTAGCTTGGAGGTAGAATGTCTCTGGGTTCAATCCCTAGTTCTGCAAAAAATAATAATAATTCCTTGTGAAGTTACTGTTTACCAGCTGTCTCCTGTGTTACACAGGAGCTCCAGAAAGAGCTCAGTCACTGCTGAAGGGCCTGGCACAGCAGAGGCGCCCAGCATTCAAATACATTAGTGAGCGATCGAACTAGCGAGTGTATAGACCAACCAACCCACTGCAGATTGTAGCTGGATGGGAGCTTAGAGTCCAACCTTCTTTTCTCTCTCCCTCTCCCCTTCCCTCTCTCTCTTTCTTTTTCTTTTTCTTTCTACTGAAGGTTGAACCCAGAGGCATTCAACTTCCTACCTATACCCCCAGCCCTATTTTTTATTTTTTTATTTTTTGCAGTACCAGGGATTAAACCCAGGGGCATTCTACCTCCGAGCTGCACCCCCAGCCCTATTTTTTTATTCTTTAGTTTGAAACAGGGTCTCACTAAGTTGCAGAGGGCCTTACTAAGTAGCTGAGGCTGACTGTGAACCCGGATCCTCCGGTCTCAACTTCCCAAGTACTGGGATTACAAGCGTGCACCACCACGCCCGGCTCTATTTTTTATTTTGAAACAGGGTCTCACTAAATTGCAGAGGGCCTCACTAAGTAGGTGAGGCTGGCCATGAACCTGGGATCCTCCTGTCTCAGCCTCCCAAGGACTGGGATTACAAGCATACGCCACCATGCCTGGCTCCCCAGCACTATTTTATTTTTGTGTATTTATTTATTTTTTTGGTACTAGGGATTGAACCCAGGGGCATTCTACCGCCAAGTCTCACCCCCAGCCCTATTTTTTAATTTTCATTTTGAAACAGGGTCTTCCTAGGTTGATGAGAGTCTCCCTACTTGCTGAGGCTGTCCTCGAACCTGTGATACTCCTGTTTTAGCTTCCCAAGTACTGGGGTTACAGGTGTGTGCCACCATTCCCGGCCCTATTTTATTTTGAAATGGTCTCGCTAAGTTGCCAAGGCCGGCCTTGATCCTCCTGTCTCAGCCTCCCAAGTACTGGGATTATAGGGGTATGCCACCACACCCGGTTTAACCATCTCATTTCACAGATGGGAAAATGAAGGCTTGAACAGGTTAAGAAGTATGCTGAGTCAGGTGTGATGGTGCACACCTGTAATCCTAATACTTGGGAGGCTGAGACAGGAGGATCGCAAGTTAAAGGACAGCCTCAGCAACTTAGTGAGGCCCTCAGCAACTTAGCAAGACCCTGTTTCAGAATAAAATATAAAAAGGGCTGGGGGTGTAGCTCAGAGCTAGAATGTCCCTGGGTTTCATCCCTAGCATCCCCCCAAAATAAAAAAGAAGTATGCTGAGACCAACTACTGTGATTTCCCCTCTGCCTCTTGGACAGATCTGCCCGGGAGAGTGGGGTTTGTTTCTAGTCTCTGGAAAAGGAGGGTGTCAAGTTCACCTTGGGATTGTTGGTGAAAATCTACTCAGGGTTCACCTGTGTGAGACAGCTCCATGATTTTCCAGAAAGGTACCCATGCATGGGTGGGAGAAGGTGCTGGAAGGCAAGGCCCAGGCTGCGAGGCCACGGTCTGCAAATGCTACTTGACACAGTCCTTCCTTTGCCCTTTTCTCTGCTCCAGAATTTTGAACTCTTCTGACGAAACTTACTTGGTGTCAAGCATTTACCGGAGCCTTTCCTATTAATCCTAATAATAAAGCAGCTAACGTTTATTTTATTGAGCACTTAGTTTGTATCTGTTTCCTAGAGCACCATAACAAATTGCCATAAACTGGATGGCTTAAAACAACAGAAACTGACTCCCAGTTCAGGGGCCCAGAAGTCTGAAATCAAGGTGTTGGCACGGCCGTGTCCTGAGGTTCTAAGGAGGAATCTATTCCGCCCCTGTCTCCTAGCTTCTCGTGACGTTCAGTAATCCTTGGAATTCCTTGGTTTGTAAAGTCATCATTACAGTCTCTGTCTCTACCTTTACACAGCATTCTCCCTTGTGTGTCTCAGTCTCTTCCAAATTTCCTTCTTATAAGGACACCAGTCAAGCTGGGCGTGGTGGCACATGCCTGTAATCCCAGTACTTGGGAGGCTGAGACAGGAGGATCGTAGGTTCGAGGCCAGCCTCAGTAAATTAGTGAGGCCCTGAGCAACTTAGCAAGACCCTGTTTCAAAATAAAATAGGGCTGGGATGTAGCTCAGAAGTAGAATGCCCCTGGGTTTGCCGGGCGTGGTGGCGCACGCCTGTAATCCCTGTACTTGGGAGGCTGAGACAGGAGGATTGCAGGTTCGAGGACAGCCTCAGCAAGTAATGAGACTCGAATCAACCTAGAGAGACCCTTTTTCCAAATAAGAAATAAAATTGGGCTGGGGTTGTAGCTTGGAGGTAGAATGCCTCTGGGTTCAATCCTCAGTACCACCACCAAAAAAAAAGAAAGACACCAGTCATTACCAATACCCTAACCCAGTGTGGTCTCATTTTAACTTGATCACATTCGCAAAGACCCTGTTCCAAACAAGGCCACATTCACAGAGTCTGGTTGAACATGAATTTTGGGGGGACACTGTTCAACCCAGCACAGCCGTGTACCAGGCACTGCACTAAATAATTTGCTGCATGATCTCATTTAACCATCAGTGGGATTGTTGTTATTATCCGCATCTTACAGACAAACCTGGGGCGTAGAGATGTTAAGTAGCGCCGGGCGTGGTGGCGCACGCTTGTAATCCCAGTACTTTGGGAGGTGGAGACCGGAGGATCCGGGTTCGCGGCCAGCCTCAGCTCTCTCTCTGTCTCTCCCCCTGTCTCTCTCTCTCGCCCCTTAGTGAGGCCCTCCGCAACTTTGTGAGACCCAGTTTCAAAATAAAGTATAAAATAGGGCCGGGGGTGTAGTGCGGAGGTAGAACACCCCTGGGTTCAATCCCCGGTACCGCAAATAAATAAATAAATAAATAAATAAATAAATAATAAATTTAAAAGGGGGGGTGATGTAGCTCAGGGGCAGGGACAGGAGGGGAAGGGCCTGAGGGGAGGCGCTGGGGCAGGAACAAAGACCCCTGACTCCTGATCAACCAAGCAGACATTAATATTATACCCGTTAGTTGCCAGTGCCACGGGTACCTCAACGGGTGCCCACCAGAGTCCCGGCTTCCGGGGGCTTGCCATCTTTGGGGATGACACATAGACCTACCAAGTGAGAGGTGTCACTAGGGGTGAGTGATCACAGCGCCAATGGAGCAGACAGGAGTGGCAGGAGGTTGTGGGGTGGGAAGCAGCACCCAAGGGTTGGGGTGATCTGAGAAGGCGTTTGGAAGAAGGTGGGACTTAAGCCATATCCTGAAAGATGCACTGACTTTCTGGGTCACCCATTTTTTTTTTTTTTTTTGGCGGTACCGGGGATGGAACCCAGGGGCATTCTACCTCCGAGCTACATCCCCGGCCCTACTTTTTATACTTTAATTTGAAACCGGGTCTCACGAAGTTGCGGCGGGCCTCACTAAGTAGCTGAGGCTGGCCGCGAACCCGGATCCTCTGGTCTCCGCCTCCCAAGTACTGGGATTACAAGCGTGCGCCACCACGCCTGGCTGGGTCACCCATTTTTAAACAAGGAGGATAAATAGACACAAAGGAACATTTGAGGTATGCTAGCATAGGAAGAAATATCCAGGCTGCATTACTAAAATCCAGCTATGTAAATAAAAATAATAGCTAGGTGCAGTGGTACACGCCCATAATACCAGCTACTTGGGAGGCTGAGGCCAGATGACGACCAGCCTGGGCAATTTAGCCAGACCCTGCCTCAAAATAAAAATGAAAAGGGCTGGGGCTGTAGCTTGGTGGTAGAGTACCCCTGGGTTCAACCCCCACATCCATGTCCTTTTTTTTTTTTTTTGGCACTGGGGATTGAACCCAGGGGCATTCTACCTCCGAGCTACACTCCCAGCCCTATTTCTTATTCTTTATTTTGAAACAGGGTTTCACTAAGTTGCAGAGGGCCTCACTAAGTAGCTGAGGCTGGCCACGAACCTGGATCATCTGGTCTCAGCCTCACAAGTACTGGGATTACAAGCATGCGCCACCACGCCCGGCTCCATGTCATTATTTAACTTCACAGCAGAAGCAGTTTTCTGTCAGGTAGTTTTTGGCTTTTTTTTTTTAATTTTTTTCAACATGGTCACATATACATTATTTAGAAAGTTAATAGTACTGCTGGGCTTGTGATGAAAAGAACAGCTTCTGTATCATGCTCTGCAACCACATTCAACTCTGAGCGCTCTCCTCACAGACTGACTCTGTGTAGGGGTTGGGGGGGTAACGGGGACTGAGCCCAAGGGCATTTTATCTCTGATCTACACCCCCAGTCCTTTTTCTTTTTTCTTTTGAAACACAGTCTTGCTAGGTTGCTGAGAGTCTCGCTACATTGCTGAGACTGTCTTTGAACCTGTGATCCTCCTGTCTCAGCCTCCCAAGACCTGGGATTACAGGCATGCCACCATGCCTGATTTACAGATTGACTTTTTTTTTTATTTGGTGTTACCAGGGATTGAATCCAGGGGCATTCTACCTCTGAGCTACACACCCAGCCCTATTTTTTTTTATTTTTTATTTTTTGTGGTACTGGGGATTGAACCCAGGGGCATTCTACCTCCAAGCTACACCCCCATCCCTATTTTTTATTCTTTATTTTGAAACAGGGTCTCACTGAGTTGCAGAGGCCTAAGTAGCTGAGGCTTGCCGCGAACCCAGCCTCATTGTTTAGGTCTGGTCTCATCCTCTGGTCTCAGCCTCCCAAGTACTGGGATTATAAGCATGCGCCAGTGTGCCCAGCTTTTCCAGCCCTAATTTTTTTTTTTTGTGGTACCGGGGATTGAACCCAGGGGCATTCTACCTCCAAGCTACACCCCCGGCCCTATTTTTTGTCCTTTATTTTGAAACTGGATCTCGCGAAGTTGCGGAGGGCTTCACTAAATAGCTGAGGCTGGCCGCGAACCCGGATCCTCCGGTCTCCGCCTCCCAAGTACCGGGATTACTAGCGTGCGCCACCACGCCCGGCGTCCAGCCCTATTTTTTTATTCTTTATTTTGAAACAGGGTCTCACGAAGTTGCAGAGGGCCTCACTAAGTAGCTGAGGCTGGCTGTGAACCTGGATCCTCCGGTCTCAGCCTCCCAAGTACTGGGATTACACAAGTGTGCACCACCACGCCCGGCCAGATTGACTTTTTGTGTGTGTATGGTACTGGGGATGGAACCCAGGGGCATTCTAACTCTGAGCTACACCCCCAGCCCTATTATTCTTTTGCTTTTTTTTTTTTTTTTTTTTTTTT